>JBBBDQ010028980.1:480000-504342 GCA_037127315.1 Ascarosepion bandense
CTCTGATCCGTCAGAAACAACAGTTAAGTGATGGTATGCTGACTTTAAACGCAAAACACAAATGATGCCGAATGCTCAGGTCGCCCCAAATCAGCAGTTGTCCCGGAAAACACCAAAAAAATCCACAAACTCGTGAAAGCCGTCAAAAGCGAACAAAGACGCAAACATCAGCAGGCAAGGTTTTTAGCTTCCGTATTTTAGGATACGCAAGGTATTTTGTTCATCGATTACCTCGAGAAAGGAAGAACCATCAATAGCGAATGTTATATAGCATTACTGGTGCGGAAGGAAGCAATTCACAAAAAACAGTTGCAAATGAAAAAAACAGTGATCTTTCACCAAGACAACGCACCGTGTCACAAGTCGATTGCAACGATGGCAAAACTACATGAATTACACTTCGATTTGCTTCCGTATCCCCGTTATTCACCCTATTCTCCAGATCTGACCCTCGGCTACTACTGGCTGTTTACAGACCTCAAAAGAATGCTCCAGGGAAAGAGATTTTATTCCAATGAAGAAGTGATATCAGAAACTGAGGCGTATTTTGAGGCCAAAGACAAATCGTTCAACAAAAAAGGCATCGAATTATTTAAAAAAATCGTTGGAATCAGTGCATCACTGGAGAAGGAGACTATGTTGACGAATAAAATCGAATTTTGCATAAAAGTTGTTTTATTAGTTAGGCCAGGGATTTATTGAGTGATGTGTTAATCGATCCTTACCTTTAATCCCTTTTCTCACTGACGTGATATGTCTTCCTACTGTTTTCTCTACAAGTATCTTCATAGCAAGTGTTCTGACGATCTTTCCCTGGTTCCCCGACCACATGTATTTACGCGCGTGCTATTAGATTGGCTCGGATGTGCGTTGTGGTGCAGTGGATATTGACTCGGAACAAGAAATAGGAGAGCCGGGTTCGAATTTCAGTAAAAATAGATACACCTAATTTTAAGCTTAAGTAAACAACAGCTTGCCGAATTTAGTTCTCTGTATCAAAACCTGAAGATGCACTGGGATAACGAAAGAGTCCTCTAAAAAGCTAAGCAAAGAAGCATGAAGATTACACTATTTGCATTGTTCGAACTGTTGTCCTAATCTTTATTGTAATATCCACGACGTTTCGGCCATTGAACGCACTCTCTGGCCTTCTTCAGGTGGTTGGAATTTCGCACGAAACTCATTATTTCGTCCACCGGGGAAGATTGTTCTAACTTCAAGTACTTCTAGATATCTCAGTTTTCAGTTATTTCCCATTGTGTGGAACTAAAACAATCTACCCCGTTGAACGATATATTGGTTATGATTTGAAATTGCAATCATCTGAGGAAATTGTGTGTTTTTTTTTTCAAAGTAAACTCATTCAAAGAGCGAACATCATATTTTTGGACGCCATATATTAAAGCTTTTGACTCACATGAGCCATCTTCAGAGTTGTTACAGTGACATCCACCATCTTAGAACCAGCGGAATAGAAAATATCCAAATGTTGGATAATGTTTGTCTCTATTTTCACTTGAAATTAAAGCCAAAATACGATGTTTAGAACGGCTCATGATTGAACATAATAGACATTCATTTTCTCTTATATTTAACAGTATATGTATAGATAATTGTCTGCTGCCTCGTTACACTAAATTTAAGTTACATGATGCCACAGCATTAAATAATCCCAACACCAAGAAAAAAATTATCCAAATGTTGAACAATTTTTTCTTTATTTACACCTGAAATTAAAGCTAAATTACGATGTTTAGAACGGCTAATGATTAAACATAATAGGCATTCATTGTCTGTTATTTTTATCAATATATATTTAGATAATTATCTGCTGCCTCTATATACTAAACTTATATTACATGATGCCGCAGCATTAAATGATCCCAACACCAAGAAATTTCAATGGAACCTCATTAAACAACAAATAAACACAGCCAAACAGGAATTACAACTAATCAACACTAAAATTGTACGTATTAAAGGAATCTTACAATCTTCTACCCTAAGTAAAAAATTCAAGGAAATATTGGATTTATTATATAATACAACACAAAAAGAACATGCATCCCATAAACAAGTAATCCAAAAACTGCTAAACAAATTATATAAAGAAAATACTTTTACCAAACATCAATGACAACTTCATTAACCTATCCGATTGACAACTCATTCTCGATGAAATGGAATTCCTTGATCTTGGACAAAATTTTCATGCTGCACAGAAACCTAATTCAATGCTTAAACAAATGCAAAATTGAAGCTTTATACCCAAATAAAAGTCACAAGTTTATTTGTCTGAAGAGAATCAACTTTAGACGCAAAACATGTGTAATAATACGAATACCATTATGGACACTTAATATATCATACAAAAGGCAAGTAATATTAATAACGATAACAACAATAAATCTACACTTAAACAACATTTTCGCGGCTTCTTGCACTTATATATATATATATATATATATATATATATATATATATATATATATATATATATGCTATACATAAATGAAACTTCAACACATCTGAAACGGTTATAAACTCTAATTTGTTTTGACAGTTACATTTTTGTTACTTATCTCTTCAGACCTCAGAATACATTTTCTATATATCGTGATTTTAGAAACACGCTCTCTCTATATGTGTTTTTCATTTGATGTTTTATTTATTTCAAACGCCATTATAGATTACACTTTAGATTACGTCCACCACAGTAGATTGTTTTAGATCCATGTATTTTTTTTACGGAGAAAGAAATACATATATTTGGGGGTCACCAGCGGATGAACAGCGAGTAAACTGTGTAATAGATACCTTAACCTACAACGACATTAAACATTCACATTTATTATTATTATTATGTTGTCATTTTTCATCATATTTGATTTCTGCTATGGTAGCACTACCTACCAAGTCTGCGGAAAGACTTAAAGTAGGTCGTGGTGTGTCGTTATGGCTCCATTTCACGTTTTTCTATCTCCCCAATCATCCCTAGCGTTACATAGACAAAGTTCTCCTTAGTTTGTGGGCTGTACTTAACAAGATAATTTGTTGTATATCTCTTAAGCTGGGGTTTACAGGGATTCTTTCAGTGCGTTGTTTTGTTCCTTTTTTTATCATTCCAAGTGCACCTACTATCACTGGCACGATTCTTGTTTTCAATTTCCACATTTTTTCTATTTCAATTTCCAGGTATTTATATTTTGATAGTTTTTCGAATTCCTTGGTTGCTATGTTACAATCCGCTGGACAAGCCATATCAATTAATAGGCAAGTTTTTTCTTTCTGGTTTTTAACAATAATGTCTGGCCTATTTGATTCGGTTTTTCTGTCTGTGTAGATGGTGTAATCCCATAGAATTGTGACATCTTCTATTTCTGTAACCGGTGCTGGGTGATGTTCATACCAGTGTTTCTTTACAGATTTTCCATAGTGTTTTCACATTGTCCAATGTAAATATTGCCTCACTCTATCGTGGCGATTTTGTGTTCATTTGGGGTAAGTACATAACATCCTAAGATTAGATGGTCTATTGTTTCTTGGTATTTATCACAAAACCTACATTTTGGATCCACATTATTATGTATAATATCTGCCTGAAAGTTCCTAGTAAAAACACTTTGGTTTTGCGCTGCAAGAATAAAGCCTTCAGTCTCAGACTTTAATCCAGATGCACGTAACCATCGATGAGTATTAACGTTATCAACATTGGATTTATTGGCACGTTCTGGATATTAGCCATGCAGAGGTTTGTCTTGCCAGCGTTGTTTCATTTGTTCAAGGGCTTTATCTTTGGCTTTCATTTTCATATTTTTTGTCGCAATAGTTGGTTCTTTGCTTCTGTTTTGCTTTTCTACAGAATCTACTAAATGTAAATCTTGTTTGTATTTCCTGCCTTCTTTCATTATTGAATATTTTTTCTTTCTGTTTTCAAGTTGTTTAACTAATTGCATCATCCAATCCTTTGTTGTTTCTATGTATGTTAGTAAGCCAATAGTTGTGGTGTATGACAAGTCTAGCTGAATAAGCAGGGTCTCAGCTAATTTAGCACATTTATTCAAATTGATTTTCATTCCAATGTCTTCGCTGAAGCAATTTACAGTTTGCAGAAGACTTTCCAGCTCGTTATCATTTTTAGCATACAACTTTAAGTCATCCATGTAAAATAGATGGCTTATTTTCTTTTGGGCTATTTTATAACCACATTCTGTCTTGTTAAGTTGACTGGTTAGTGTTATTAATGATATGCAGATTAGCAAGTGAGACAAAGAGTCTCCCTGAAGTATACCTCGTTTGATGTTTATTTCAGCAGACTTATCGGTTCCATTTATATGATTGAGGTAAGGGGTTGTTTTCGATATCGACATGCATTGTTTGATGAAATTGATGATGACGGGTGATATATATATTTACAGTCTTTAAGATTCAGGAATGTGGTACACTATCGAATGCCATACGATAATCTATCCAGGCAGTACTAAGATTTTTCTTTGCATTGTAGCAGTTTTCCAGGATCATTCTGTTTATAAGCAATTGGTCTTTACATCCGTAACAGCCACGTTTGCACCCTTTTTGTTCAAGCGGTAATATGTCATTTCTTTCCAAGAAGAAATATGTCTGTTTTGTTAAAATAGATGTTAATAGTTTGTATGTTGTCGGAAGGCATGTAATTGGTCTGTAGTTTTTTGAGTTGTTTGTGTCACTTTTCTTGGGTAGAAGAAATGTAATACCTTTGGTCATCCATGCAGGAATTTTATTGGGATCGTTAACCATTTCACGAAATAAAAATCCGCCGTTTACTTCAAGTACGAAGTATCCACAATAACAACGTGTGAAATAATAATACTAATACTACTAATAATAATGTACTTGCCCCAAATGAATATAAAAATCGCCACGATAGAGTGGGGCAATATTTACATTGGACAATGTGAAAACACTATGGAAAATCTGTAAAGAAACACTGGTATGAACATCACCCAGCACCGGTTACAGAAATAGAAGATGTCATCATTCTATGGGATTACACCATCTACACAGACAGAAAAATTGAAGCAAATATTCCGGACATTATTGTTAAAAACCAGAAAGAAAAAACTTGCCTATTAATTGATGTGGCTTGTCCAGCGGATTGTAACATAGCAACCAAGGAATTCGAAAAACTATCAAAATATAAAGAACTGGAAATTGAAATAGAAAAAATGTGGAAATTGAAAACAAGAGTTGTGCTAGTGATAGTAGGTGCACTTGGAATGATAAAAAATGGAACAAAACAACACATTGAAATAATCCCTGGAAACACCAGCTTAAGAGATATACAAAAAATTGTTTTATTAAGTACAGACCACACACTAAGAAGAACTTTGTCTATGTAGCGCTAAGAGTGATGGGGAAGATAGAAAAAACATGAAATGGAGCCATAACAACACGCCACCACCTGCCTTAGGTCTTTCCGCACACTTGGTTGGTAGTGCAGCCATAGCAGAAATCGAAATATGATGAAAAATGACATAATAATAATCGTGAAGATTGATATCGGTGTAGGTTAAGTTATCCATTACCTAACATACTTGTCGTTCATCACGCATGGTGACACCCAAATATATGTGTTCCTTTCGACATAAAAATTCACTCATTGTTCAGAATAATCCATACTCCAAGAGCAGATAAACAATGAAGTACTGACATTTTCTCGTTCCTACCCACTTTTCAAAATCAGAACAAATAACGAGGAGTCGAAATGTATACATTTTCAACAACCCGTCGTAGTTAGCTAGTAAGAACGCAACTGCTTATTTAGGATGTAAGCGATTTTGATTTTAAATGAACAGGCAGTTCGAATAAGAAACTACGACACCAAACATTACTGTACAGTTCAACACGTTTAATGAATTTTGATTGGTCCATCACCGTTTTCCCTTTTTTCTGATTGGTCAATCACCGTTTTTCCTGATAAGAACCGATTTTTCAGGTGAGAAATACGCCACACGTATCACTTGCTAGAAATTCAGACAATAAATACTTTGGATGAGAAAACAATTAAAAGTAAAAGAGAAAAATAACAACAGGAATGACAAAAAAACAGTAACAGACTAAAAATGGATGCTGGAATAGAAAAATGAGAACTTCTAAGAAATAAGAAAAAGGAAAAAGTAAAAAAGTTATAAAATAGAAAAAAGAAAGAAATAAGTACGAAAGCAGAAGTTAAAAAATGATGGGAAAAAAACGATCAAAAGAAATCAGAAAATTATTTGACGTTTCAATTTAAGTGTTGAGAGGAGGTACTATCTGGTGAAATGCTCTCCGGTGCCTAAACCGAAATTGTTATTAATCTTGGTCAAGAGATTATCTATTTTTATATACTCACAACTGGAAGAAGAAGAAGGAGGAAGAGGAGGAGGAGGAAGAAGGAGGAGGAGGAGGAAGAAGGAGGAGGAGGAGGAAGAAGGAGGAAGAACAATGAAAAGGATGAGGGGAAGGAAAAAGTAGACAAGTAGAAGAACAAAAGAAAGGAAAAGAAGAAAAGAGTTGGGCGAGAAGAAGAAAGTAGAAGAGGAACGAGAAGAAGAAGAAGATAGGAAAGGGAAGAAAATGAGGAGGAGAAGGGAGGAGGAGAAGGCAGTACAATGAGAATGATGATGACAAGGAGAAAGAGGAGAAGTAGAAGAACAAGGGGAATGAAAAGAAGAAGAAAAATAAGTTGGAAGAAGAAGAAGAAGAAGAAGAAAACGAAAAATAAGCTAGAAGAAGAAGAAGAAAACAAAAAATAAGTTGGAAGAAGAAGAAGAAGAAGAAGAAGAAGAAGAAAACGAAAAATAAGTTGGAAGAAGAAGAAGAAGAAGAAGAAGAAGAAGAAGAAGAAGAAGGAGAAGAAAACTGTCGTTATTGATGCTGCTTATATCGTTGGGGCATTCACTATTATGATTAAGAAGACACGAGTTTATGCTAGTTGGTTTCCTTTATAAATTGTTGGAATTTTAACCAGTCTCTACCGATATGATATTATGCACTTCAGTCTCCTCTTTTTCGTTAAGAAAGTGTTGGTGAGAGTGGCCCCACCCCACCGGTTCCAAACTGTCTAGCTAAGTTTTGGGCCAATACAATGAGAAGCGATAATAGGAAGGTGTCACATCAAATCCTTCATTTCTATTGTTTCTTTTATTTCATTCTTTTTTTTTTTTCTCAGATATTTTCTGTCTCAATTTCTGGGGCGACGTATTTGTCCGGGAGTATCACACCGTGAAAAGTTAGTTTTGACAAGGGGAAGCAATGACTGACCAATGTGAAATCGGTGAACGCACTGGAATGTTCCAGAATATTCGCTTAGCTGCTCTGGTGATCTGACTGGCTGCTCTTTTGAAAACGAAATCACTTCCAGCCTAGAAAAGCAGTCTTCTTTGTGTCAAGCGTTTTCTCTAAAGAAACTTCTACATTTGGTTGATAAAAAGAAAAGCACGCAAAGGATGCGGTGATTGGAAAAACGATTTCAATAGACGGCCCTATAACCAATCCGATATCAGCCATTTCTCTTTCTGTGTCATGTTCTGTCAGGTCGTAGGCAATCATGTCTTTTCATAGTTTTCTCTTTTTTTGTTGCTTGACGTGATTCTTGATTTTTTCTCACTCGTCTTTTTCTTTGTGGTATTTGCTATGTGATACATTTAATCAAAACCGTCAAGCAGGTTGGTTTCTGTTTTCCTTTACTTTTTTATGTGAGTATTAAATTCCCCAAGCCGTCTTTCCAACAGTTTCTTTATAGTTCCTATATGTTTTAAAACTTTTTCGTTTCTCACTCTGTCCATTGTTTTCTCAGTATTCGTTGCTAGAACTGATTGATTTGATTTTTTACAGTTTATCAATCCTTTTGTGTGTTATTTAAAGCGGAAACATAGTTGAAAGTATGATATACATTATTTTAGAATAAGAATGATTTTTCAAGGTCAGTCAGTTAAGTGCCATACGTGATACACGCTTGGGCGATCATGTCTCGACAGAGACATGACTGACTGGGCAGAAGATTATCCCACAGTAGGTTGCCATTGCTTTCTGCAGTAGACTGGTTGCCGACCAAGGCTATAGAACCCAATCTGTCCTGTTATTTAACCCATAACTGGAAGGAATAGACGGATTAATACCTTTCCCAAGGGTATTTGCGCGTAAGTGAATGCAATGAATTCAACTGGAATTCGAACTTGGCTCACCGATTTCTAGTTCCGAGCCGATATCCACTGCACCACAACAAGATACAAGTCCTAATTTTTAACCATGAGAAGTGGGGAGAATTCATAGTATCGATTCATATTTACGCGAGAAGTAATATAACGAAACCTACTAGAATTCGAACTGAAATCTATTTGTTATTCCTAGCCGCTATTCATTGCGCCATACTTACATCCTCATTAGCAGAAAAATAAATCTTCGTTGATTCAAGCCTCTTTTTCATTGTCCAACATAGCATACTAAACATTACATACCGGTTCAGTTCTGGGTACGGTGATAAACTTCATCCGGCAGCAAAATCACAAATCGGGATAATGGAGGTATTTAGGAGCGTGAAACCACCTCTTAATTGCTGTTGTTCCAAGGTCCATTTTGATCCTTAGTAATAGAACCTGTTATGTTTCTATCTGTGAGCAAAGAGTGAACCTTGTAAGAGCAGAAAACAAAAACAAAACAATATGAAAGTATAAAAATACATTTTTATAGTAAAAATACCAGCAATATATTTTTATATAAAAACATTATCAGCGATACCTGTTTATAGAAGAATTACTGTTGTGGAGTCTCCCCCTTTTCATGATAATAGACTTTTTAAAGTATACATATACTCCTGCCATAAGAGATAACGTGAGATCCGAGAGATACCGACAGATACCGGAGAATACAGCGCTATTAGTTCATAGTAGCTCTGAGCTCCACTCAACCAGAATATTACACAGCACCCGTCAACTTCCGATGTGGATTTACTAAACCTACTACGGCTTCACTTCAGAGACATGTATATATACTTCATACTAACTGTATTCCTGCGTTCAAGTTTGTATCTCTTACGTTAATAACTTAATATACTTATTTTTCTATCTCCAATTCTGGTTGTTGTTCCTTTATTTCGTGTGGTTCCCATTCCCGAAATCCACATCATTTATCAACAACACATTTTATAGAAAAATGACCATCAATATATTTTATCTGTAGTTGAAGCCGAAATCAAACTGTATTCCAAAATATCAGTCAGTTAAGTGCCATACGTGATACACGCTTTAGGCGATCATGTCTCGAAAGAGACATAACTGACTGGGCAGAAAATTATCCCGCAGTAAGTTGTCATTGCTTTTTTTGGTAGACTGGCTGCCAACCAAGGCTATAGAACCCAATTTGTCCTATTATTTAACCCATAACTGAAGGGAAGAGACGGATTAATACCTTTCCCAAGGGTATTTGTGCGTAAGTGAATGCAAGGAATTCAACTGGAATTCGAACTCAGTTCCCTCATTTGCCATTCCAAGCCGATATTCACTGCACAACTTCATTAAAACAGCATAAAACACATATCACCGCCTGTAGTAACTTTATCTGCAGAAATATGTATATACAAAAAAGCTGAGAATCATTTACCATGTATTCAACTGTGAAAGTTGAATAAAATATATTTTTTATTACCTCAAAGCTAACAAGAAAATCAAATTTCGGCTTTAAAGGAACCACAAGGAGTTGATATGCTGTTAAACAAGCAAATCAATCAGTCAATCAGAGCTGTCCGACGTTCTGTCATTGGAGGACATTTTCTGGTCTCTTTCATGCTATTTCTAGTGTCTTTGAACTCCTCTTTCGCCCCTCAATTACAACCCCACCCAGATAATCAAATTTCCGTACCTGCTTGAGTTATATATCCACCAAAGAGCTGTATCTCTTATTTACAATAATGCGTTCTGTCTGGGGAGAGAAGATCAGAAGGTGGTCAATAAATAAATGGCTCAGTTTACAACCAAATACCATTGGCTCTGTTATTGCTCAACAAGCACACCCTTCCCTGTCATGATGTCAACCAATTTAATACAAATTATATTATCTTTATTGTATTTATTATTGCTAATTATTATTATTTATAAAGTTTTTCAAATTATTATTATTATTAGTCGGTCCTGGATATGACAATAAACTGCATCCGGCAGCAAGACCTCTGATTGGAATCTTCTGATGAGCATGGAACCACCTCTTAATTGTTGTTGTTCCCAGGTCCACTCTGACCGAGAGTGGTAGTACCTGTTAGGGTCACAGTTATGGGCAAATAGTTAACCCCAAAGTTGGGGGTCAAAACACTATGAAAATATAAAAATAGACTTTTATAGAAATATATCCATAAAAATAGACTTTTATAGAAAAAGATACATTTTTGAAAGAAAAAAATATTACCAGCAATACATTTTTGAATACAAAACTAGAAGACATCTTCAGTTTTCTAAAATAAGAACATAAAAAAATGAATCAAAATCTCACTAAATCAATCTTCTCACTATAACTGAACTTTGAAAAAAATTGTGCTTGTTTAACACCCTCGGTGCCCATCTTGCATTGACTCGGAATGCCGAGTTCGAATTCTAGTTGAATTCGTCGCATTCATTTACGCGCAAAATTATAAATCCGTCGCTTCTCACTCCAGCTATGGGTTAAAAAGCAGGAGATATTGGGCCTAGGTTTGAAACCAGTCTAACGCAGAAAGAAATGGCAACATACTGCGGAAAAATCTGCCAAGTATGTCATGGAACAAAAGAGACATGATTAAGGCATTTAACTGACTGACTGAAATAGCAAAAAAACAAAAAAAAACAGACTTTTACCCAGAAAAAGTTATTTGAAATCGTCTGGACGTATAATGACAGAGATGGCTTAGAAAATTTAATGCGCAGAGTGTATATTGAGAGCAAGAGAGAGCATATTGAGGGAATGAAAGCGGGAACCGGAAGGCAACAAGAGATAGAATGTTTTGGAGAGCCATAATCGCCCATGTCCTGAAGAGACGTGGCATATAGAAGTCAGTTAAAAGTCATTGCGAGTGCAATTCAGATTCACTCGCAATGGTTTACGTGACTTGTAAGCCAAACATCGCTGTACAACAAGTGATCAACAGCGATTATTTGTGAAGACAGAGAAGGTAATCGTTGCTTGAGAACGAGAAAAAGTATAGACATAAGAGAAAGAGAGAAAGAGAGAGGGGGGAGTAAAAAGAGAGAATGATATAGAGAAAGAACTAGATAAAGAGAAAAAGATAATGAGTGAAAGAAAGAGATAGAGAGAAAAATAAGAGAGAGTGTTAGAAAGAAAGATAGAAAGACAAAAAGAACAGAAATTAGTGAAATAGAGAAAAAGAAAGCGACAGAGAGAGAGAAAGAGAGAGAGACAGAGTAAAAAGAGAGAAAGACATAGAGAAAGAACTAGATAAAGAGGAAAAGATAGAGATTAGTGAAAGAAGGAGATAGAGAGAAAATAAGAGAGAGTAATAGAAAGAAAGAGAAAAAATAAAAAGAATAGAAATGAGTGAAATAAAGAGAGAGAAAGAGAGAGAGAAAAAGAGAGATGAGTGAAAGAGAGGCAGAGCGAAATAGTGGGAAACAGAAGGAAAAAGAGAAAGATAAAAGAATAGTGTTGAGTGAAAGAGAGAGAAACAGAGAGCGTGATACCTGACAGAGAGAAAGATAGAGAGATAGAAATAACCATCGAAAGAGAAAAGGATAGAGTTGAATGAAAGAGAGAGATGCAGAAAGAAAGAGAGAAGTGAGTGAAACAGGGTGAGAGAGAGAGAGAGAGAGAGAGAGAGAGAGAGAGAGAGGATAAAGAAAAAATCGAATGAATGGAAAGATGGGGAGAGGTTGTATGAAAGCGGAGTGCTATTTGCAGGAAGAACATTTTATTTAGCCGTGAGGCCGGATTTACCTTGTCGTGCTGTTATAATCTGTCTGGCACGTGGTCAAACGCTGTCGGGGTCAGAGTTCAGCAGGCGAAAGATTTTGCCAGGCGTCTACTTCGAGTTTTCCAAAATTCTGGCATGTCCGAAGGGCTAAAGAATAAAGTGTAAATAATGAAGATAAAATAGAAAAGGAAAACCAAGAAAAGCAAAAGCATATAAAATGGCGAGTTTGTAAGCTTAGCTTAGGTGTGACACAAGGCCGAAAGTAAGGGGCACCCAGTGAAGATAGAACTCACTACACAGTCGTAAATGCCCTATCGATAAATTACAACTCTTCAAAGTGCTTAAACCTAAACTTATTTATAAATGGAACGTTGTCTGTGTGTGTGTGTCTGTGTGTGTGTGTGTGTATCCGTTACCTATAGACTCCGAAACGGCTGAATCTATTTTCTTGAAAATTTACACAGTTGTACTATAAGCGTCTGCGAGTGTTCTTAGCTAGGTCTTGTGTCGATGTACCCCCGATAAATATCGAAAATCGATAATCGAAAATATCAGGTTATAGAATGAGTGGTCCAATTTTAATCAAATTTGATACACTCATAGAAAAAGACATAAGAAAATGATACCCAGAAGTTTCAAGGTGCAGTTTTTACAATAGTGCAGAAAATCGATAATATATATATATATATATATATATATATATATATATATATATATATATATATATATATGGCAAGATGTTTGTGTGTGTCTGTTTATTTGCCTGTATGTCAGTATTTTTTCAGCCCTTTTATTTTAGTTTTTGCTTCGGGTTTGGCTCTAAGTAGCTATAATTGTAGTTCTTAGTCTCAGCCATGATACCATTTACTCAGAGGACTTATTTAGCCTTCAAAATTCAGTTTACGAGAAAAAAAACTGATTTGATTTCGGTACCAGGAAATCAAAATTTGACTTACATCCATTCATTTTTCTTTCAGTCTATGGTTTCGCTTTAACTGGAAACAACTATTGCTTTTTAGTCTTTCGTGCTAATGTCCAAAGAGTCTGAGCTCAAGGACCATGGATTAGTTTTAAAGCTTTCATTACACCCGAGCAACGCCGGGCTATACTGTTAGTAATTTTATAAACGTAGCTTAGATCTGACACAACTCAAAAGTGAGAGGCACCCATTGAAGATCGAACTCACTACTCTGCCGTAAAAGATCTAGTGATAAAGCTTGTTAACCATTACATCAAGTCGAAGAGAACTGAATGACTTTTAAGGACAAGGCCGAAAGTAAGAGACCTCCAGTGAGAAATGAACTCACTACTCTCCCAAATGATCTCGCGAGAACAATGACACTACGTCGAGTTGTCCAGATTTTCTAGGCGTAGCTTAGATTTGGCACAACCCGAAAGTGTGGATCAAACTCAATACTCAGTCGTAAATTATCTCGCAAGAAAACTTGCTAATAAATATACCATATCAAATCGCGATTTTCTGAACGTTGCTTAGATGTGGCAGAAGGTCGAAAGTGTGAGGATCAAACACACTACTCAGTCGAAATTGATCTAGCAAGACAAGGTTGCTATCAAAATATAAAATGAATGAAAGAGAATAATAGTTTTAATTTATTGGGTTAACCCTATTTTTAATGGATACCCATATCTGAATATTTGTTTTCATTTCTTTATAAAGTAATATATTTATTTTCTTTCTTTAGCGTGAATTCTCGAGAAATCTTGTTAGAGAACGTTTATTTTTTCTCGAATATTCAGTCCGGTATCTGTAAATAAATATACATATACAGGAATTTACTCTAGCCACAAGATTATCAACTTGGTCCCACCCTTTTTCTGCGAAACCAATAAATTGTAAACACAAATTCTACTTCAGCAGGTTCTTCCCCCGCATTTCCCGCCTTTGGAATTCCCTTCCGTTTACTTGCTTTCTCGACAGCCACAATCTTCAAAAATTCAAATGTAAAGCCAATAGTCATCTCCTATCTCACAAACTGTATCCCCCCTCTCTCTCATGCTCCTTTCTTCGTCCACTCCACTCTCATCAGTATTCTCATCCTTCTCTTACCCTCTTCCTG
The DNA here is from genome assembly GCA_037127315.1 of Ascarosepion bandense. NCBI lineage: Eukaryota > Metazoa > Mollusca > Cephalopoda > Sepiida > Sepiidae > Ascarosepion > Ascarosepion bandense. Next base: position 493,990 of record JBBBDQ010028980.1, read on the forward strand.
ACACCCCCTGTAACCTGTCACTCTTTTTCATAACTTTCCTCCTAAGTAACCCCCTGCTCAATAGTGGCAGTAAAATACCTTGCTTGGGGCGACATGATTATAAAAAAAATATGGGTATGCATTAAAATAAAGTTTAACCAATAAATCTGAATATGTCGGATTAATAAATGAAAAATCCAATCATAAAAATAAAGATTCTCTCACAAAGTTTAACCATGAAACCATTTTCTTTATTTCATGCATCCTTTGACGCATTTTTTTTTAGTAATTAATCCCTCGGATGCGCGTTTGGGTGTAATGGATATCGGGTCGGAATGAAAAGTCGGAGAGCCGAGTTCGAATTCCAGTTTAAATTGTCGCAAATACTATTTGGAAAGGTATTAATTCATCATTTGGGAAAGATATTAATTCATCATTCTATTATTTAATACATCATTTGACATATTTCTTTTAGTAACTGATCATCGGATGTGCGTTGTGGTGCAGTGGATATCGACTCGGAACGAATTCCAGTTGAATTCCTTGCATTCACACACTCGCAAATACCCTTGGGAAAGGTATTAATCGATGAGTTATGGGTTAAATAACAGAACAGATTGGGTTCTATAGCCTTGGCTGGCAATCAGTCTAACGCAGAAAGTCATGGCAATCTACTCCGGAATAATCTTCTGCCCAGTCAGTCATGTGTCTTTCGAGACATGATCACCCATGCGTATGACACTTAACTGATTAATTCATTTCTTCTCTCTCCAGCTATGAGTTAAATAGGACAGATTGAGTTCTGTAGCGTTGGTTGGCAACGGGTCTACCGCAGAAAGTAATGGTAATGAACAGTGGGAAAATCTTCTGTCTAGTCAGTGATGTATCGAATGATAAGGCGTTAAGAACATCGCAAGGCCGTAACACGAAGAGAAATAGAAAAATCGGGCGTAGCTTACGAAATATAGAGGAAGAAAAGGGATCACCGCCCGTCTATGGGATGAAGTTGAAATAATTGATTAAGACCACCATTGAAAACTGCGTTAACTTAAGGAATAAGCCCTTATGCTAGGCCACAAAATCTCCTAAACTGGACAAGCATAGAAATGAATACAATATAGGAACCAGTATTAATAGAAATTCATTTTTTTAATCGTTTCACCCAGAGCAAGGCATTCCACTGTCACTATTGCGCAGGGGTTACATAGGGTGGAAAGTGATGAGAAAGGATGGTTAGATGTAGGAAATATCAGAAGGAGGGTGATAGACGGGTAAGGATACCGAGAATGAGGGTTGGGTAGATGGTGAGAGTGTTTGAGAGAATACATGCAAGTTAGTGTGATAGGAGGTGTCTATTGACCTTCTGCAATATGAAGTCAGGTAAAAAGAATGTATATTGAGACATTAGGTTTATAAATTCAGAAATCCATGCGCTGATGTCCTCAAGAACAAATGGCCTAATGGATATAGGATTGGTTGGTTCCAGTGAATTAACCCAAAGTGTTGTGAGTTCAACACCTGGTTAACAATTACAAACAACTCAGAGAGTTGAGGAGATGACTACATGGTATCCTGAAGTGGCATCGCACATGGAATGATCTAAATAAAGGGTTTGATTCAAAATTACTAGCACCTGAAAAAGGCTGGATCGTACAACGGCCGAAACGTCGTAAACATAGCAATAAAGATAAGGACAACAGTATGAACAGTGTAAATAATGTAAATACTGCCTAATATTTATAATATTTAATAGATATAGACAAATACTAAATTTATACCTATAATATCTAATAGTTATTGACAAATACTAAATTTATATATATAATATATAATAGTTATAGGCAAATACTAAATTTATATCTATAATATCTAATAGTTATAGGCAAATACTAAATTTATATCTATAATATCTAATAGATATAGACAAATACTAAATTTATATATATAATATCTAATAGTTATTGACATATACTAAATTTATATCTATAATATCTAAAAGATATAGACATATACTAAATTTGTATCTATAATATCTAATAGTTATAGACAAATACTAAATTTATATATATAATATCTAATAGTTATAGACAAATACTAAATTTATGTCTATAATATCTAATAGTTATAGGCAAATACTAAATTTATATCTATAATATCTAATAGATATAGACAAATACTAAATTTATATCTATAATATCTAATAGTTATAGACAAATACTAAATTTATATCTATAATATCTAATAGTTATAGACAAATACTAAATTTATATCTATAATATCTAATAGTTATAGGCAAATACTAAATTTATATCTATAATATCTAATAGTTATAGACAAATCCTAAATTTATATCTATAATATCTAATAGACATAGACAAATACTAAATTTAAATCTATAATATCTAATAGTTATTGACATATACTAAATTCATATCTATAATATCTAAAAGATATAGACATATACTAAATTTATATCTATAATATCTAATAGTTATAGACAAATACTAAATTTATATATATAATATCTAATAGTTATAGACAAATACTAAATTTATATCTATAATATCTAATAGTTATAGGCAAATACTAAATTTATATCTATAATATCTAATAGTTATAGACAAATCCTAAATTTATATCTATAATATCTAATAGTTATAGGCAAATACTAAATTTACATCTATAATATCTAATAGTTGTAGGCAAATACTAAATTTATATATATAATATCTAATAGTTATGAACAAATACTAAATTTATATCTATAATATCTAATAGTTATAAACAAATACTAAATTTATATCTATAATATCTAATAGTTATAGGCAAATACTAAATTTATATCTATAATATCTAATAGTTATAGACAAATACTAAATTTATATCTATAATATCTAATAGCTATAGGCAAATACTAAATTTACATCTATAATATCTAATAGTTATAGGCAAATACTAAATTTACATCTATAATATCTAATAGTTATAGGCAAATACTAAATTTATATATAATATCTAATAGTTATAGACAAATACTAAATTTATATCTATAATATCTAATAGTTATAGGCAAATACTAAATTTATATCTATAATATCTAATAGTTATAGGCAAATACTAAATTTATATCTATAATATCTAATAGTTATAGACAAATACTAAATTTATATCTATAATATCTAATAGCTATAGGCAAATACTAGTTATATCTATAATATCTAATAGATATAGACAAATACTAAATTTATATCTATAATATCTAATAGTTATTGACATATACTAAATTCATATCTATAATATCTAAAAGATATAGACATATACTAAATTTATATCTATAATATCTAATAGTTATAGACAAATACTAAATTTATATCTATAATATCTAATAGTTATAGACAAATACTAAATTTATATCTATAATATCTAATAGTTATAGGCAAATACTAAATTTATATCTATAATATCTAATAGTTATAGGCAAATACTAAATTTATCTATAATATCTAATAGTTATAGACAAATACTAAATTTATATAATATCTAATAGCTATAGGCAAATACTAAATTTATATCTATAATATCTAATAGATATAGACAAATACTAAATTTATATCTATAATATCTAATAGTTATTGACATATACTAAATTCATATCTATATCTAAAAGATATAGACATATACTAAATTTATATCTATAATATCTAATAGTTATAGACAAATACTAAATTTATATCTATAATATCTAATAGTTATAGGCAAATACTAAATTTATATCTATAATATCTAATAGTCATAGACAAATGCTAAATTTATATCTATAATATCTAATAGATATAGACAAATACTAAATTTATATCTATAATATCTAATAGTTATAGACAAATACTAAATTTATATCTATAAGATCTAATAGATATAGACAAATACTAAATTTATATCTATAATATCTAATAGTTATAGACAAATACTAAATTTATATCTATAATATCTAATAGTTATAGGCAAATACTAAATTTATATCTGTAATATCTAATAGTTATGGACAAATACTAAATTTATATCTATAATATCTAATAGTTATAGACAAATCCTAAATTTATATATATAATATCTAATAGTTATAGACAAATACTAAAATATCAGTGTTAAGAAAGGAAAGAGAAAAGCAAAATGTTAAAAAAATAAATAGCGTTTAAAAAGGCGAACATAAAATGCACAAAACGTAAGAGGTGAATATGAATGAAAGAGAATGAAAAATATTTAATGAATGAAAAATATTCAAACAAAATTAAGGAAATTATCCAAAATACATACATACATACATACATACATACATACATACATACATACATACATATATGTCTAGCCACACTAATGAGTTGTGATACAGCGAAACAGGCTTGTATGTGGATGACTAATATATTATGCTCTCATTACGATTGAGCTCTCTGGAGAAGAAAATTTTAAAAACAGGTTCCACTTCTGCTTTATTTATGACTCTTCAGAAATGAATTGAGTTCTTTCGGTGACTGGCGTGTGTATACACTGCTTATATGCAAGATGTTAAAATTTCCATTCCCTGGTTCCATGTGCTGAAGGCTTAGGGAGAAGCGACTCCGACTGACACCAAATCGGTAGAGTTTCCATACCGGCCAGAAGCAAGTGGATGTGTCTAGCCACACTGATGAGTTGCGAGACAGGCTTGTATGTGGATGACTAATATATTATGCTCTCATTACGATTAAGCTCTCTGGAGAAGAAAATTTTGGATGACTAATATATATATATTTTTTTTCTAAACATATACTGTTAAATATAAGAGAGGTTATTAAGACGGTAATACAATAACATCCACCATCACCGACGATTTTATTTTGTGTTAACATAAAACTCTGCTAGGCAACGGCAATAGTTACCAAAAATAACAAACGCAGTTCGCAAATTTGCAATGCTGAAGATGGCTCATGTGAGCCGAAAGCTTAGAACCAAATTAATAAAAAATTATCCAATTGTTGTAGAAATTTTGTCTTTATTTTCAACTGAAATTAAAGCCAAAATACGACGTTTAGAACGGCTCATGATTAAACATAATAGACATTCATTGTCTCTTATATTTAACAGTATATATTTAGAAAATTATTTGCTGCCTCGATACACTATATATATATATATATATATATATATATATATATATATATATATATATAAATAGAGAGAGAGGTGATATTATAACGAATAAAAAGAGAAAAGACGAGGAAGGGAAGAAGACTTCATTCTTAATCCGTCTCAGATTATGGTGGTCACTTCTGCCAAACGAATTTGTCTTTCTCAAATCTCTAATGCAAACACTGTACCCTTATTCTCTGGCGTGCAGTTACCGATTACTTTGCATTTCGTTACAGACAACATTAAATCTACTGCCAAATCGAAAGAAACAGAACAACAAGTCTAATAATAAATTACTGGTCTAACACAACCATCATCACTACTAATAGTAGAGGCATTGTTGGCTGCATCTTTTAGTGATATAACAGGAACAAGAGCAGTCAAAGACAGCAAACCTCCGCCAAGGCAGCACCGACATCATCTTAGCGTTTAGCAAGAGATGATTATTAAAAAGAGAATAACTGCAATGGACTTGACTGCACATTTTTTTTTAGCTTTTAGATAATCGATATTAAATTAATATTATAAATAATAATATTTTCGAGGAATAAATAGTGCTTTCAGAAAATGCCATGACGTAAAATAACGTAAAATCAAAGGGGAGTTAATTCGGTATTTGGCATGTGAAACGTACGAGAAAATATTAATAAAAAAAAGAAAGAACAAAAAACAAAGAAAATTTATACCGTACAGGATCAAACCCCAAATCCAATCATTCCTGAAAGTTTCATCCCAATCCATTCAGCGAGCCTTGAGATACCTTAACCACGGAGAGAGAGAGAGAGAGAGAGAGAGAGACAGACAGACAGACAGACAGGTAAACAGGCAGACAAACGCGACTGAATACAACGTCTCCGCCTTAAGGTGGAGGTAATCATGAACTGAGCGTAGAATAAATATTGGTAGTTAAAGCTCCAATCTTTAGATGCTAATTTCAAGGCAATCACACCCAAAAACACCCACAAGGGATATGTATGAAAGCGTAAATGAATAAGGTAAATTCAATCGATAAGAACAACGGAATCCGTTTGGGAATTACGAAATATTCACTTCTTCAATCACCTATGTCTCCTCACGGACATATCAAAAGAGAGCGTTTTCGTGAGGAGGTTGTATCCAAGTCTATGTGACCAAGTCTATGATAGCAATAAACTTAATCTTTAAACACTACAAAGAAACATATTGAAGTGATAGAAGGAAACAGCGAGTAACTTACCGAACAAGTTTGTGTAAATGGATGTCAGAACAAAGATGAAGAATAGTAACTAAAAAATACTGGAGAGTTTTGTAATTTGCTTGGAGCATTGTGTGTATTAGGTGTATGGGTAGGTCTTGAAGGCTGTCACAATGCGTTTAGTAAAATAAAGGAAGGTAAAGAAATTGTTGGGTATTACCTATTTATTATTCATTAATATTTCGAGATTAAAATCTCATCTTCAGAATGGTTGGGGAGCTTGTTTTCACGTCCGTCCTCTCGTGAGCCGTGCCTTTCAAAATATTGTTTAGAGCTATATCGAATAAGTGGAGAGCCATGGTCACCTACATTTTAAAAATTGAATTCGTGGTCATCTCCATGAACAATATGAACTTATTAACGATCGATCGCGAGTTTCACTAAGGTTGGTGCTATAGTAGTTTAGAACTTCTGATGGCATCGCTCACAGAGTTACTGGACCACGCAAGTCTCTCCACCACAGCAAGGAACGACCATCAGAGTATGTCTGGTCTATGCACATCAATTTGTTTGTCTATGAGGATTAGAAAATTTCCCAATATAGTCACTGTATCACCATTTGTGACATCATAACGGCGGTATTTGTACCAGATATTCGGAACTTCAATACCACAGTTCGAACAGACATGCCAATGAATATATTGTCTAAGTTTAGTAATGTGCGGTAAGAGGGTGTTGAGGTTGAGGGAACGCCTAAATCTTCCAGGTGGGTAATAGGTGAAGAGGGAAAAAAGACGGGAGGTAACAAGATGTAACACTGCATCGGAGACACAACCAATGACGTTTCCGAAGAAGTAAAGAAAAAATGCCCACGGGACCGATTTAACAAGACACACTGTCTTACAGACTGTTTTCTTTCTACTTTTATTGGCATAGGTCATTTTACAAAGATCCTTATCTTGACCAGTTTTTTTTAATAATCATATCGCCCCAAGCAAGGTATTTTGCGGCCACTGTTTTACAGGCGGTTACATAGGAAGAAAGTTATGAGAAAGAGTGACAGGTTATAGGGAGTGACAGGAAGTGGATAAGAGAAGGATGATGAGAGTAGAGTGAACGGAGAAAGGAGCATGAGAGAGAGGATGTAGATTAGTGAGATAGGTGATGACTTTTTTTATAATCATATCGCCCTAAGCAAGGCATTTAACTGCCATTGTTTTGTAAGGGGTTACATAGGAGGAAAGTTATGAGAAAGAGTGACTGGTGATAGGGACTGCCAGGAAAGGGGGAAGAGAAGGATGAAAATACTGATAAGAATAGAGTGGACGGAGAAAGGAGAATGAGAGAGATGAAGCAGGTTAGTGAGATAGGAGATGACATTTTTTTATAACCATATCGCCCAAGCAAGGTATTTTACTGCCACTGTTTTGCAGAGGATTACATTGGAGTAAAGTTATGAGAAAGAGTAACAGGTTATAGGAATTGTCAGGAAGTGGATAAGAGAAGGATGAAAATACTGATGAGTGTAGAGTGGACGGAGAAAGAAGCATGAGAGAGAGGGTGCATGTTAGTGAGATAAAAGGTGACTATTGACTTTACATTTAAATTCTTGGAGATTGTAGCTGTCGGGGAAGCAAGTAAATAGAAGAGAATTCCACAGGCGGAAAGTGCGAGAGAAGAAGCTGATGGAGTAGAATTTGAGTTTACATTTTATTGGTTTCACAGTAAAAGGGTAGGATCTGGTTGCTAATCTTGTTGCCTGAGTAAATTCTATTATAGTTGTAGGGAGGCCCGTATCTAGACAAGCCAAACTGTTCCGATGCTAACGTTGGTTGGTTAATGTTATTAGTGATATACAAAATAGTAAAGGAGACAAAGAATCACCTTGAAATATTTCCCTGTTGTTGTTCTTTCACCAGAATTACAGGTTCCATTTATGTGACTGAGGTAAAGTTTTGTTTTCCATATCGACATACATTGTTTGACGAAAATGATGGCAATGGATGATACCTTGTGTATATTTTTAAAATTATTATTATTATTTTAATTATTATTATTTTTATTAGATCAAAAGTGCCTAAATCTAGGAAAAAAATAGAAATTGGAAAAGTAATAACAAAATATAAAGTTAAAATATATCATATCGAGAAACAATAATGAAGAAAAAAGTTAAAAGAATTCCTAAGTAAAAAAAATAATATTATGTGATAATTTTAACTTATTTTACATGCTTTGGGTCTTTTTTTATCGTATCACCCCGAGCAATGCAGTAATGCCACTGATGTGCAGGGGTCTACATAAGAGTAATAAGATTAAGTAGAAGTGAGTGAAGAGGAAGACGGACCAGTTAGAAAGGAGCAAGAGAAGGATGGGAATATATGTGTGATGACAGTTGCAAAGGTGGAGAGAATGGAAAGGATATACGGGGTGGTGAAAGAACTAGAGTGAAGTGGTTAATAGATGAGTATTGGCATTGCATTTAAATTCCTGGAGGTTGTAGCCGTCGGGAAAGCAAGAATATGGAAGGGTTGATGAAAGATCAAGGATTAAACAAAGTGCTTGATGGTTGAACCCTTTTGTCAGAGGAAAACAATCTTTATGTGTTTTAATCATTCTATGTATGTTTTTTAGCTTGGATTAATTTCCTTTTTTTTTTCTTCGCAAAATTTTGGCATAGTACTCTCCAACCTTCCTTGTTGTGTTCTAAGATGTCGTTTAATCTTGTTCTGGCAAAGCGTGTACATCCTACCTCTCATATAAGGATCTCTTACCTCACCGACGGTAGGAGAAATTGGTATATTTTACAAAAATAAAATGTCCTTAATAAAAACAAAATGCTATAAAATATCTAATTTGTGATAAGTTAGTATGGCACAAGGCCATAAATATTTCAGTGCCAGTGGTTTATTTTATTAGTTTTTATTTATATATTCTATATATTATTAAAAAATTTGTTAAATGTTTCATCAATGCATTCTCTGGAGTATCATCAAGTAAGTATTGCATTTAGTAATTTGTAAGACAGGAGTCCCCAAAAGCGATCAATATTGACACCTGGGGGTTAATGGGACTGTCCAGGAGGCTAATAAATGTCTGGGGGTCAAAAGGGGGTTGATAAATCATAGTAACTTATGACTAAAACCAAATAGCTTCCAACCAAATATCAATGCCATTAATACTGATCATCAAACACATCTATCCCATTAATGATGTCAGTCAATTCAATAAAAATGTATATTAGTTTTAATGTGTTTATTCTTACGTTTTTATTCATGGAGGTTTCTCATCTAAACTTATTTGTAAATGGAACTTTGTGCGTATGTATGTATCTGTGTGTGTGTGTGTGTCCGTTACCTATAGACTCCGAAACGACTAAACCGATTTTCTTGAAAATTTACACACTTGTACTATAAGCGTCTGCGAGTCTTCTTAGCTAGGTTTTGTGTCGAGGTACCCCGATAAATATGGAAAATCGATAATCGAAAAAATCGGGTTATAGAAGGAGTGGTCCGATTTTAATCAAATTTGATACACTCATATACAAAGACACAAGAAACGATATTCCGAAGTTTCAAGGTTGCAGTTCTTACAATAGTGCAGAAAATCGATAATAAATATATATATAAAAGGCAAGATGTTTGTGTGTGTGTCTGTTTATCTGTCTGTATGTCCTTTATACAAATCCACAATTTTTATCCAATTCTCACCAAACTTCACTCAAATATTCTTCAGGCTGAGTCTGAGCTCCAGGACCATGGATTAGTTTTTAACGCTTTCATTACACCCGAGCAACGCCGGGCTATACAGCTAGTTATTATTATAAAGAAAAGTGAATGCATGGCCATCTGTAAAAAGAGGAGCCCAAAATACCAACTACAAGTCAGGGATACTGAAATCAACCTGGTAAAGAAATTTAAATACCAGGGAAGCGAACTAACATAGGACAGAAAGTGTGTTGACGGTTGTGATGGCATGGCCAAAGATGCATTTAAAAGGCTGAGTAGGATGTGGTGCAGTAGATATCGACAGAGAGC
>JBBBDQ010028981.1:0-2500 GCA_037127315.1 Ascarosepion bandense
AAGTGCCATACGTGAAATACACTTGAGCGATTATGTCTCGAAAGAGACATGACTGACTGGGCATAAGATAATCCCACAGTAGGTTGCTATTGTTTTCAGCTTTAGACTGGTTGCCAGCCAAGACTATAGAACCCAATCTGTCCTGCTTTTTAACCCATAACTGGAGGGAAGAGACGAATTATTACTTTTCTGAAGAGTATTTGCGCGTAAGTTAATGCAATGGATTCAACTGGAATTCGAACTCAGATCCTCGATTTCTCGTTCCGTGCTGATATCCACTGCACCACAACGCACATTACAAAGAATACACATTCTATAAATACGAATCCATCCTAAAAATCTTATCAGTATTAAATAACCATTGGATGTTAATATTCTGTAAAACCAACGCTTATATCCACTGGGCCATGTGTCCAAAAGTTAGTTCCAGTAACTCGACCCAAAGAAGTGTGGGTTCAGTACCTGGATACAGCAGTGTTGAACAAATAATTTAGAGAGTTGAGTTAAAAGAAGATAACTACATAGTATCCAGAAGTGGCATTGCACATGGAATGAGAATGATATATCGAAATACGTTACAGTCATATCGCGTTAAATAAACCGGTTCTTCTCCGAGCACCGAAGTTAAGCAACGTTGAGCCTGGTCCGTACTAGTTGGGTGACCGTTTGGGAATACTAGTTGCTGTAAGCGTTCCTGATGGATGTGCGTTGTGGTGCAGTGGATGTCAGCTCGGTACGAGAAACTGGGGAGCCGATTTCGAATTCCAGTTGAATGTCCTGCAGTCACTTACGCGCTAATACCCTTAGGAAAGGTATTGATCCATCCCTTCCTTCCAGTTATGGGGTAAATATCAACACAGATTTGGTTCTATAGCTTTGGCTGGCAACCAGTCTACAAAGGGTAGGACTTGGGACCTTTCCTTAAACAAATCCCAATTAAATTTTCTCGATGAGAGAGGAAGCCGGTTCAACCCGACAGGGTGAATGCCGTAATGAGATGAGAGAGATGAGATGGTCGAAATAAGGTTTGGTACGAAATTTCTAGCACCTAAAGAAACGGGAGCGAACATCTGCCGAAACATCAAAACAACAGTAAATATGAAGACAACAGTTCGAACAGTGAAAATAATGTAATCATTATAGCAGACTAATGTAATATTTCTTTTAAAATGGGACATGTATTAATCGTTAATGCATAACAAATCAAAGAGCAACCAGAGATATTGATTTGATTTAGACTTATCAAATCAAGTAAGGCGATAAGAAATGTCCGTTGTACTCTTGTCTGTCGTTTAAAATTTGTAAGCAATTGGTACCAACACTTTCAAATTTGAATCGATTTAGAATGATTTCGGCATATGTGGTGACTACAGTCACAAGCGATACTTTCAGATAGTACTTTGAAAAATATTTACGAATTCGTAAAACTCTTAGCTGAGACAGAATTCCAGGAGAATTTGCACGAAAGAAGACAGGAGACTTAGAAACATTTTAAAAGGCTCACGATAAAAGACCTGTGACATATTAGGACCGAAAGAGCATCACCTGTTCTGCAGACACAGTATTAACGAAGGACGGAAACAAACTTCTCAAGGCGGGTTTAAATTTAAGTTTCCTTTCTTTTAGACAAATCACGAACCATGGCTAAAATCCCAATCTGGTCTGCTATTAACCTATATCTTGGGGTAAAACAGATCGCTTCATACCTTTTCCAAAGCTATTATCACATAAATGAGTGTAACAAACTTGAGTGGAATTCGAACCCGAGCCGCTGTCTGTTACACGACAGAAGAAAAACAAATCCCCATCGTCGAAATGTGGCCTCCCTTTGTCTGTTCTATAAATACTTTCATGGCTTCTGCTCGGACGAGCTTAAGTCACTGATGCCTCCTCAACAGATGTTTACTCGTGCAACCAGATTGGCAACTGGGTCCCACCCATTCACAGTCAGGTTAGCCAAATGCAGACGACAATTCTACTCCTGCAGCTTCTTCTCTCGCACTACCCGCCTGTGGAACTCGCTCCTGTATTCTTGCTTTCCTGACGGCTACAACCTCCAGAAATTTAAATGCAAAGACAATACTCATCTATTAACCACTGGATACTAGCTCTCTCCCCACCCCTGTATAACCTCCCCTTTCTCTCCACCTATGTATCTGTCATCGCACCTGCTTTCTATTGTTCCTTTCTAACTAGTTTGCACTCCTCACTCTTTTCTAATTAATCTTTTTACATTTATGTAACCCCCTGCACATCAGTGGCGTTTCCGCCTTGCTCGGGGTGAAATGATTAAAAAAAAAAAAGAACTTTTAAGAACATATCTAGCAAAGTTATGTTTTAAGCGAAAAAACTGCACACAATGCAAAACAATCTCAATAATGTAGCATAGTATTAGGCACATCATTTTGTAGGTTTGATATAGTGAAGCATGTGAGTTGATGTATAGTTTTTATCGGTTCAGAATGAGAGATTGGAGAACCGAGTTAAAATTTCAATTGAA
>JBBBDQ010028981.1:7500-37500 GCA_037127315.1 Ascarosepion bandense
TTTACAGCACGAATACGGATTCCAAAAGTGTCCCTGTATCAAAATGTCGAATTCTGGCAAAAAATATAAGGTGATTCAAAAATCAAAATGGTGTCCAACCCAACGCTACCAGAATATACAAAATAAAGTGACCAATGATTATATATATATATATATATATATATATATATATATATATATATGGTACAAAATTTTATTATGGCGTTAAAGACAAAAATGTTTTATTATAATCGGCCATGCCAAATTTTAAAATTAAAACACCTGTCGACCGGTTTTGTCTCCTCTCTTCAGAACTGAAAACAGGAAAAAAAATTCACCCATAACAGATACTATTTTCTCGCAGCTTTTCCTCGTTTACAGTTCTAAAGAGAGGGGACGAAACCGGTCGACAGGTGCTTTTATTTTAAAATTTGGCATGGCCGATTATAATAAACTCTTTTTTTGTCTTTAACGCCATAATATATATATATATAAATGGTTGTAACTCTTCTCATAGGTTTCAAGAATATAATTTATTCATATATGCCATGTGAGCATTACGAATGCATAAAAATAATTGTGAATTCTATTATCAGAGAACGACCCCGGTTTAGATCAAGTGAGGTTTTTGCAGCATCGCAATTTTTTGCTTCATTAAACTTCTTCTGTTCTGAAGTGCTACAGTTATTGATTCTGTTGATTTTAAGTGTCCCTTAGTCAATCATTCACTCTATGTTATCGATGTTATTACTTTTATTTTGGGTTTACATAAACTGCTTTTATTGCTATTATTATTATTATTATTATTATTATTATTATTATTATTATTATTCGTAATAATAACCACTTTTGAGTCCAGCTGTCAGATATAACAACTTCTTAGAAGATAATTCGAAATTTGTTCTCCGATTTGAATATGGGTTCTAAAATCAAATTTATTTTATCTAAATTAAAAATCCGACAGCACATGAAAGCAAAAAGCCTTGAAAACAAGATTGATAAATACAGATAAAAAAAATCGAATTCAAAAACAAATTTAACAATAAAAAGAAAGATTGAAAAAATAGTTGAACGAAGCAGTGAGAGAGACAGAGAGTGTCAGTGAGAGTAAAGGCGAGTAAATGAAATAAATTCAGATGTCTAAATAGAAAAAGTGGAACCGAAGGACACTGAACAGAAACTTAGAAAGTGATAAAAATCGTGGGTGATGAATAAATAGGGAAATCATAAAAAGAAGGGAATCGTTAGAAAAAAAAATTTAAGGTAGAGGAGAACAGTTATGGTTGAAAATTTAGGAAGAGAAGAACAGAATAAAAGAAAAAGGGGACATTCAGAAAGAAAAGAGGTTTTTCTAGAGATTGTGTAGTTGGAGCGTCGTTGAAAGAAAGTCAGAAAAAGACGGAAAACTAAGAGAAGACAGAGAGTAGAAGATTTGCTTTGGTTTATTTGTTTATCTTTTTCATAAGAGTTTAAACACAAGCAAGGCAGTATTGGTTAAAGCAAGGGGTTAAATGAGAGGAAAGCGAAAAAAAATATATAGGGGATGTCGGAGAAATGATAAGCTGAAGATGTGAATTAAAAAGATAAAAGACGTCAATTGACATTGCATTGAAACTCTTGGAGATTGGAACTATCAGAGAAGCAAGTACACGCAATGCAGTTCCACAGGTGAGAACTGTGAGAAAAGAATCTGTGGAGAGTAGAAGTGTCGGTTACATTTGACCGTTTTGACTGTAAATATATCACGAGTATGCAGGGACATAAGCTAGTCAGGGTAGAAGCCGTGAAAATATTTGTAGAATATAACGAAGGAAGCCACATCCCATCGATGAGAAAGTGACTGAAGTCGAGCTCCCAAAGCGGAATCGATTACATGTTGAATAGCCGGTGCAATTGAACAGACATGGCAACAGTATTCAATGCACCAAAAATATTTTGTTTTACAGCATATCAACACCTCAATGGGATTTAATGCCGATAATTTTTTAGGATAGATTTGTATTTTTGTAAGAAATCAGTTCGTACATCAGGTTCCATTGGCGTATTTTTGTAAATAGCTTTTGCTGGTTATATTAAATTTTTCAAAAATTTATTGCTGATATTTTTACTATAAACGTGTTTTGTTCTTGGTTGAGGTTAACTATTTGGCCATAGGTGAGACTCTGACATGTTCTACTACTCTGGGTCAGGGTGGATCTGGGAACAATAAGTGTTAAGGAGAGTTTCTACACGTCTCGAAACCTTATAATCAGAAGCCTTGCTGCCCGATGCAGTTTATTGTCAGGCTAAGGACGGCGAAAAGAAGGAGAAGTGGTGATAAGACGAATGAAGAGGCTGAAAGTTAGAAAAATATTAAGAGAAAGAAAAGACTTGGAATAAAAGAAAATAAGAAAAAGGTGTCATAAAAATATTCGGAAAACGGGGGAGAACAGAAGGAAAATATAAGAGTAGAGGAAATATAGCAGGAATAAAAGGGTAAAGGGGTCAAAGGGGAGAAAATGAAGAGACATGAGACTTTAGAAGAAGGAAAGGAAAAGAGAAAGAAAAAATCAACCCTTTGCCATATATCTTTTACCTTATTATTTTTTTTAGGTAATTATTTAATGTGCGTTGTGGTGCAGTGGATGTTAGCTCGGAACGCGAAATCGGGGAGACGAGTTCGAATTCCAGTTGAATTCATTGCATTCACTTGCGCGCAAATACCCTTGGGAAAGGTATTAATCTGTCTCTTCCTTCCAGTTATGGGTCAAATAACAGGACAGATTGGGTTCTATAGCCTTGGCTGGCGACCAGTCTACGACAGAAAGCAATGGCAACCTACTGCGGGATAATATTCTGCCCAGTCAGTCATGTCTCTTTCAAGACATGATCGCTCAAGCGTGTTTCACGTATGGCACTTAACTGACTAACTGATTTATTTAATCATTTCACCCCATGCAAGGTAGGACGGCCACTAGTGCGCAGGGGGTTATAGTGAGAGAAAAAGAGGCTTTGCATTAAGGATAAAAAATGAGTTGGATTAGAGAACATTGATAATGGTGATTGATGTTTCATGTAAATCTTTGGAGGCTGTAGCTGTCAGGGAAGCAAGTAAGCGGGAAGCAGTTCGACATCTCATCACGGTGTGAAAGTGATTGATACCGAGATGCCAAGTCAGGTGTGTTTACATTGCACATCATTTTTGGGTTTTTCGAGAAGCCCCAGATGATAACAGGAGCACCGAAAGAGACATGGCAACGGTATTCAATGCTTGAAGGAATAGACGATTTTTAAATTTGGAAGATGAACTCTGACAAGAAACACGACACGGTGGCCCTAATTTTCTTAGATGTATCTAAATATTCGATGTCGTTGTTCCACATCAAATCATTTGAAACAGTGAGGCAATGAAGGCGTATTAAATAACCCATTGAGGCTTTGATATGCTGTAAAATAATGATTTTGACATTGGCAAAGTGGAACATAAATAGTACAATAAGTAAATTGTCGCCATCTTATTCTTTAACTACAAGAGACTAGCGTCAGACATACTGATGGCGGACAAAAGATTCTCTATGGGAGCAATTTTTTTTTCTACTGTTAAGAAGGTTGGGTCACTATGTCGACCCAGGATATTTTTTCCACATATATACAAGTCAACCATCCGTCCGTGCATGGAGTATTGCTGCCATTTATGGTCAGGTGCCCCTGCCGTTCTCCTCAATGTTCTTGACAGGCTCCAAAGGAGAGTCTGTAATGTGATAGGTACTGATCTGGTGGCTCGACTGCAGCCACTTCCCCATCGTCGAAATGTGGCCTCCCTTTGTCTGTTCTATAAATACTTTCATGGCTTCTGCTCGGATGAACTTAAGTCACTGATGCCTCCTCAACAGGTGTTTACTCGTGCAACCAGACTGGCAACTGGGTCCCACCCATTCACAGTCAGGTTAGCCAAATGCAGACGACAATTCTACTCCTGCAGCTTCTTCTCTCGCACTTCCCGCCTGTGGAACTCGCTCCCGTATTCTTTGCTTTCCTGACGGCTACAACCTCCAGAAATTTAAATGCAAAGTCAACACTCATCTACTAACCACTGGACTCTAGCTCTCTCCCCACCCCCGTATAACCTTCCCTTTCTCTCCACCTATGTATCTGTCATCGCACCTGCTTTCTCAGCTTTCTATTGTTCCTTTCTAACTAGTTTGTACTCCTCACTCTTTTATAATTAATCTTTTTACATTTATGTAGCCCCCTGCACATCAGTGGCGTTTCCGCCTTGCTCGGGATGAAATGATTAAAAAAAAAATTACAATTTACAAGCCATTTCCTGTCCCAGTTAGCCACTGACTGGAGGTCTTTTTCAAGAACAGCAGTCAGATCCATTTTGTATGCTTTGGAGTATGTCTATTAAGACAGGAGTAAATGGTTGTGTCATCTGCATAAATGCCTACTAAAGAATTGATGACAATAGTAAGATAATTGATGATAATTACAAACAGCGGAGGACCCAGTATAGAACCTTGGAGAAAGGATCTGGAAGTTAGACCGTTCAAAAGCACCCTTATTTCAGGATTTGATAGGAACGATTAGATTAAATCAAATAACCGTCCAGTAATAACGCAGTCCTGGTGCTTGCGTCTAAAATCATAGTGTCAAACGAGATCGAGATATCTAGAGGAACAATTCGAGCGTCGATGTTATTATCAAAAGAATATACATATTCAGTGATGGCCATTAGCACATCAACGGTATACCTAACGACGAAACAGAAGCCATATTGTTTTCCAGGAAGTAGATCCTGACAGCTAAGATGCTTCCACATTTCAGATGATTTCGTGATGCATGTCTTATTAATTAGCACATAACTGGAAAAGAAGACGTGTACTCATGAATTTCTCAAGGTTATTTGCGGGTAAGTGAACATAACAAACCCCAGTGTAATAAGTTCTCGGCGCATTGATTGACGATTCCGAGCAATTTTCCGAGCGGTCACCCATCTAGGTACTAACCGGTGTCGACTGAACTTCAGTGACCGTACGTGAACTGGTGTTTTAATGTGATATGGCTGTAAGCTAGGACCAGATAAGGTTATAAATATGATGCTTTAGATGATTTCGGCGTTGGCAAAATTACAGAAATATTATGTGGAATATACAATAAGTAAATTGACGCCATCTTTAGCTTTTAATTTCGCGCATGCGTATTGTTTGTTTTTGATTTTAAAGACTGCACAATGTAGTAGGGACAGTTGGGCACCATTACTTTGCCAGAAACATAGAAACGGCATGCTGTACTGTTTGGCACCTGTACCGGAAACAGCAATACACACATTCCAGATGATTTGGATGGTTACGAACATGTTTGGAGTGTTCATTTGTGATGGCGACGGTATACCTCCACTCATCTTCCCACAGGGCCTCAGACTCAACACAGAGGCCTGCATCAGTGTCTTGAGGTGATAGTACTGCGCATTGCCAAGGTCCTATGCCTCTCAAAAGGACTCTGTACAGTGCCACACAATTAGGAGATACCAGTAATGGCTGTCAGAGAATTCCTGCGACCACATAACATTTAAACTTGGCCACCTAGCTCCCCAGATTGCAACCTCCTTGATTATTATGTGTGAGGCATAGTTGGGTGAGAGACCAACAAAATTCCTTGTAACATTAAAGATGAACTGAAAACAAGAATTATGGCAGTATTCACTAACTTAGAAAAAGAGACCACCTAGAAAAATTGCAGATCCCGAAGTCATCTAGAGGCCCTGGTTGAAGACAATGTCAATTTTTTATGAATAAATTTGCCACTATCTTGACACATTGAACTCTTCCGAACTATATACAGGGGCTAGACAAAATAATGTGAACACCTTCAAAATACAAAAAAAGAAGGAATTTTAATACGGGGTAGGACCCCCTTTTGCAGTAATAACTGATTTAATCCTGCGAGTTATGAACTTGTACAATTTTTTAATGGTTTCTAAAGACATTTTTGTCCATTCTTCTGTCAAAACTGCTTCCAGTTCCTTTAGCGATGTCGGTGATGAACATCGACTTCTCACTTTGTTTTCTAATGTGCACCACAAATGCTCACTAATAATAATCTGGGGACTGTGGTGACCAGAGAAGGTGTTCTACTACATCTGAATGATTTTCGTACTATTTGAGACCACTTTATCTGTGTGGATTAGGGCATTATCATCCTGGAATACTGCATACACATTCGAGAACAGTTCCGAGACCATAGGATGCACCTGGTCAGATAAAATGCCTAAATAGTTCTGACTATTGATTCTGCCATAGAGGGAAACCATTGGACCGGCGGATTTCCATGATATTGCCCCAAGATCATCACAGATCTTCCTCCATGTTTCACAGTAGGAAGAAGGTAGTCTGGTTCATGCGCTTGTTTAGGCTGCCTCCAGACGTAAACTCGGCCGGTGGTTGGAAATATAGTGAATGATGATTCATCAGAGAATATCACATTTTTCCACCGCTCCATAGAGCAGTTCTGATAGTTTTTACATCACTCTAAACGCTCTGCAACGATTGTTGTTGAGAGCAAAGGTTTCCTGGTGGCAACCCTCCCATGAAAACCTGATCTGTTTATCTGCCGTAGGACGGTTTTTGTAGAAAGTGAATACTCAAGATGGTCATTAAGTTTGGCAGTCGATGTAAGGGCTGTTGTTTTGCAGTTGTTCCTGAAAGTTTGCGTCAGAGTCCGACGGACCCTAGCAGAAATCTTTGATTTTCTTCCGGAATTGTGCTTCGACGACGATATTTTGCCGTTTTTTACATATGCAGTCAGTACTTTAGAGACTGTAGTTCTTGAAACATCCAGCATTCGGGCTGTTTCAGTCACGCGTGCGCCTCCCATACGGGCGCCAACAATTTGTCCTCTTTGGAAATCTGATAGATCTGTACATGCCGAGAGATTTCAGTAGTTTCTGATGATTATACTGAAAAGAAAATAATTTATTAGAAATATAGACAAGCAGCAATAGAAATGCATTAATCTTTGAAGTAGAAATACAAAAATCTTTGACGGTGTTACAAACAATTGAAAATCGAGTTGCTATTTTGAAGGTGTTCACATTATTTTGTCCAACCCCTGTATAAGTTGCAGTTCTGCTCTGTAGAGCAGAGTAGAGAGTGAGAGCGGAATTTATACCAGCAAATGACTAACGGCCAGACTAAACAGTCACGCTAATAATTGCTCATTTGTACATGTTTATACTACTGTATTCGAAATATTTGTTTAACAATATTTCGTATTTGTGTCCTTATTTCTGGCCTTAACGGACCCAACAACTTGTTTTTGTGTAATTTTGTTTCTGTTAAAATGAGATATCAGTGTTATTTTGATTTATGGGATATTTAGGCGACAATTCATCCATCACACCTACTACAACCATTGCCGCAATTACTTTTTTTTTATATATATAAGCGTTTCACCTCGAGTAAGGCATGTCACTGCCACTACTGCGCAGGGGGCTACATAGAGTGGAGAAAGGATGATTAAATATAAGAAATGTCAGAGGGTGGGTGATAGGCGGGTAAGGATACAGAGAATGAGGGTTGGGTAGATGAGAGTGTTCTGAGAATAATTGGGAGTTAGTGTGATAGGATGTGTCTATTGACCCTACATTTAAACACCTGGAGATTGTAGCTGTCGGGAAAGCAGACTTGTGGAAGGGAGTTCCACAGGCGGGAAGCGCGAGAAAAGAAGCTGTTGGAGTAGAATTTACGGTTACATCTTTTACTAATGTTTAGCCAATACAAATTCAAAGAACTACTCAAAGTAGAGGCGTTCTGTGTGTTCTTGTATTAGTGTAAGGGAAACCAAGAAATGCAGTTTATAAGATTATGTAGAAAGGCTAACTGTTAACCCTAGACTTAAAGAGGTGAAGATCGTAATTTTCGGGAAAATATCCTGCTATGAGTTTGCTCCCCAAAGCAGCTGTTCTTGGAAAGAATGTGTCTGAGGGGGAAATTCCTTCTTAGGATAAATGAAATTATCCTTTCTCGGTTACGTCGAATAGTTAGTTTCAGCAGCGAGAACACTTTTTCAAAACGATTGTCATTGAAATAGCGTTAGAGTAGCGACTTATTTCCTGTCGGCAAAAAATTCGTCACCCTGAAGCCCGCGTAGAGGCTTTTGAACTCTACCAAGAGATGTAAGCAAGGATTAAGCAGCTTCGCACTTAATATGGCAGCAATAGTCTATCTTGTAAAGACAGTGTTTAAAAGGTGTAGTCGTGTACTTAACGACGCGGTACAAGGAAGCGACAAGAAGCGAAGTATGTGTATAGTTGAAATGCAAAGGAGATAGGGAAGGTGACAACTGATAAAGAAATAAAGGATAAGTGAGACTTAGGAAAATGTGAATACGGAGATAGTTCGAAAGCGTAAATTAGAAGCAGAAGAATATAGCGATAAAAGTAGAAAGTAATATAATAGAGAGAGAAAAGAACACACATACACACACACACACACGCACACACACACACACACATATATATATATATATATATATATATATATATATATATATAGTGTATTGAGGCAGCAAATAATTTTCTAAATATATACTGTTAAATATAAGAGACAATGAATGTCTATTATGTTTAATCATGAGCCGTTCTAAACGTCGTATTTTGGCTTTAATTTCAGTTGAAAATAAAGGCAAAAATTCTCCAACATTTGGATAATTTTCTATTAATTTGCTTCTAAGCTTTCCGCTCACATGAGCCATCTTCAGAGAGGTTGTTAAGACGGTAATACAATGACATCCACCATCACCGACGATTTTATTTTATGTTGACATAAAACACCGCAGGCAACGGCAATAGTTACCAAAAATAACAAACGCGGTTCGCAAATTTGCAATGTGATTCTATGACGTCACACCGCGTGATAGCGAAAATGACAAAAAAACCCTCTATTCAAATGCAATGTAACGTGTTATTTCCGGACTTAAAGATGATTTTATTAAGTGTTGGTTGTCTAGATTTGATGTACATGGCCTCCAATATCTGAAGGTTCCTCTTACTATGATCCTTACTCATACACATAGTAAGAGGAATCTTCTTTATTTTCAACTGAAATTAAAGCCAAACTACGACGTTTAGAACGGCTCATGATTAAATATAAAAGACATTCATTGTCTCTTATATTAAACAGGATATGTTTAGAATATATATATATATATATATATATATATATATATATATATATATATATATATATCCAAGTATGGGTGGAATAATATTCCTTGTCTAAAGAAACGCTATTTTTAAAAAGTGCTCAATACAAAGTAGAGCTAATAATATTTATTCAGAAATTATAACATGGATATGTTACAATATCACTACAAAAGTAGCTATTTTGTTTTGACACTTCTTGTGTCTTGTCAAGTGATGTGGTTTATTTTAAATTTAAAATACACCACATCACTTGACAAGACACAAGAAGTGTCAAAACAAAATAGCTACTTTTGTAGTGATATTGTAACATATCCATGTTATAATTTCTGAATAAATGTACATATATATATATATATATATATATTATATATATATATATATATATATATATATATATATATATTTCCAGGTGAAGAGGACTCAAGGTTTTTTTTTTATTTTGAGTGCTCTGGCATTTATTTTATTATAAACAGTGCTCAATATAATGAGTATTATAGAGCTTTTTTTTCTTTTTATAAATAGATGGAAAAAATTATATTTTAGGTTTTAAAAAATATTTTCTTTTTTAAATAAACTTTACCAGAAATAAATAAATAGACTAAAAATGATAAGGAAATAAAAAATATAGAATTGGTACTCAATAAGAATACCACATCAAAAGTAATAAAACTGAAGGGAAAGAAGGGAAAATGATAAGATCAAGTTCAAGACAGGTCAACACCCCGACCATTAAGGAGGGAAAAGAAACAAGGAAAGGTAGGATGAGGAGGAAAAAAGGACAAAAGGAAAAAAGAAGAGAAAAAGTTGGTTAGTATGTAGCTGATTAGCCAAAACAAAAAAACAAAAAAAAACACCCACATACATTCACAGCACACCAAAGTAAATCATCTGCACAACTAACATCAACATTGCCTGATGATGAGAATCTATCTCGAAACATAGAAATTTCCGTGTCGCAATTTACAATTGATACATAACTATATATATATATATATATATATATATATATATATCTGTGTGTGTGTGTGTGTGTGTGTGTGTGTGTGTGTGTGTGTGTTGTGGATCACGGGAATGGGACCCGCGCAAATAAATAAACAACAGCCAGTAATTGAGATAGAAAATAAGTGTATTAACGTAGGGATACAAACTTGAATTAGTAGTACCAAGATTGCGGGTTAGTAAAAAGTATATTGACAAATCTCTGAAGGTGAAGCCGTAGTATGTTGAGTTAGTCCGCGTCGGAACTGACGGGTGCGGCGTAATAATCTTCTCGATGAGTGAAGCACAGAGCTACTAGGAACTATTGTGTACTGACTGCTAATCTCTCTCTGGACTCTAGTATTCTTCGATTAACTTTCTGTGAAAATGAGATATTCTGTATTTATTTACACCCCCACCACTAGGGCAAAATGTGGCACAAGGTCTTTTTAATGTGGGTTCTCCGGGTCATATAGCCCAGCCAATAATACTGTCTAATTTTGCCCAGTCGTTAATCTACCCTTTGGCGGAGCCACGACTGGGTATATACTCTCCGCCCCGAGGCAGGAAGCTGACAGTTTAAGGAATTATCGCGAGAAAACGTGGAATTCTGTATTTCTTTGCTCTACCACTAGAGCAAAATGTGACACAAGAACATTTTTACGTGGGGCCTCCGGGCCATATAGCCCAGCCAAAAATAGCTGTCTAATTTTGCCCAGTCGTGACTCTACCCTTTCGGAGGAGCCACGACTGTGTTAATGCTCTCCGCTCGAAGGCAGAGAGCTGAGAGTGGCATTTTCCTGTCTCGCTTCTATAGCAGTAGTATAAGTATACTCTGGACGAGTCCATATTTTAGGAAACAAGAAAACAGTATAGTAAGAGGAAGAAAAGTTGAAAAAAAGAAGATAAATTAGTTTAAAAGCAAAATGAATGCGATGACAATTACAAGAAAGACGTAGGAGGGGCGGATTTTACAAGAAAAAATATACACAAATTAAAAACAAATGATGCAAAGTTTCGTATCTTAGAAAGCGGTTTAGATTTGACGATGAAAAAAAGGCAGATCAAAAAACATGAAAATCAGATAGAATGACACTTATAAAAAACTTACTACAAGAAAAAATATGAATAAGCAGTTAGAATAATTAAGTCTCAAAATAAAAAAATATAGCAAATCGAGTAAAAGAAACAGATGAAATACGTGTTTTAAAAATGTGAGAATCAGAATAAGATTATATAAGAAGCAGTTAGAACAAAAAAAAGAACGCTAATATAAAGATCTATAGAAGACGTGGAGAAACAAATGCATAAAAATGTCAAAAAGCAGTTAGAATAATATTCGTTTGTGCATTTAATATAAAATTTGACAAAATTCAGAACAAAGGACGTCAAAGTTCGAATTAAAAAGAGGGGAAGTAACGGTAGTATCAAAAATGTGAAAAAACAGGCGAAAAGAAGCAGAATGAAACATTCGAAAAACCATCTTCATAAAAAAATAATGTGAAGAAAAAGAGGAAAAACTGTGAAAGAGTAAATTAATAAAATGATGCTGCAAAGCAAACGGAAAAAAGATCAATAATTATTTTGATGAGAAACACAGAAGTAAAAACTGAGTACGCCGTTTGAGTGAAAGATAAGCAAACAGAACAGAAAGAACAAGTTACAATTAAAAAATACGAAGAATATATACACGTTTAGTGAGTCAGTTAAATGTCATAAGTAATACACGCTTGTGCGATCATGTCTCGAAAGGGACATGACTTGCTGGGCAGAAAATTTTCCCACAGTAGACTGCCATTACTTTCTTTGGTAGACTGTTTGGTAATTGTTGTGGATTCCGGTTGAGAAACCACACAAAATAATAAGAAGAAATTCATGCCACCTGAAGAAGGTCGGAGCGTACAAAGGCTGAAACGTTGTGCATATGTCAATAGAAATGAGGACAGCAGTAACAATGTAAATAATGTAAATAGATTAAAGAATGTAACAAAAGAACAGACCCAAAATATTAAAAAGATGAAAAGAATATTTTCCTCGAGGAAATTGTTTTTTTTTTTTAATCATATCACCCCAAGCAAGACGAAAACGCCACTGATGCGCAGGGGGCTACGTAAGAGTGAAAAGATTGGAAAAGAGAAAAACCGGAAACCACATCCTAAACAGGGAACAAGGGATGAGCCTCTTCACCTGTTCAGTAGACGTGGGTGGAGTGTGAACCAGGAGATAGTTTAGTCTATCTACTCCAATTAAAAAAAAAGAGTGAAAAGATTGGAAAAGAGAAAAACCAGAAACCACATACTAAACAGAAAACAAGGGATGAGCCTCTACACCAGTTCAATAGACGTGAGTGGAGTGTGAACCGGGCGATAGTTTAGTTTATCTACTCCAATTGAAAAAATAAAATAAAATAAAAAAAAATAGAGTGAAAAGATTGGAAAAGAGAAAAACCGGAAACCACATCCTAAACAGGAAACAAGGGATGAGTCTCTTCACCTGTTCAATAGACGTGGGTGGAGTGTGAACCGGGCGATAGGTTAGTCTATCTACTCCAATTGAAAAAAAATAAAATAAAATAAAAAGTGAAAAGATTGGAAAAGAAAAAACCGGAAACCACATCCTAAACAGGGAACAAGGGATGAGCCTCTTCACCTGTTCAATAGACGTGAGTGGAGTGTGAACCGGGCGATAGTTTAGTTTATCTACTCCAATGTTTGATAATTAAATGTGAAAAAAGCAGTATATTTATGTGTAAGCAAAACAACTTCTGTAAAGAAACGCTGTATTGATGAAGCAAGTGACAACAGAACTCAAAGTCTGAATGGTGAGCGATTTGCCTGGTTCGTCTAAGTTGTCTTTGTCGGGCGACTTTTTTTCTAATTTTTTTAATTACATGACGTGAAACAATAACGGCATCCAGTAATCTTAACAACGTGTAATTCTCTCCAAATGTCGCACGCCACTCACCAATGCCCAAGAAGAATAATTGTCTGATTTTGTTAAAAGCAAAAAAAAAAAAAAAACGAAAATTAATCAATTCAAAAAAAAAAATCAATAAATATTTATAATCAGTTCAAATTAAACATGCCTTCATACAAGCAAAAGAAATTTATACATCTAATAGACATATTCTCTTTGTCATGATCGCTAGTAATTCCTGATAACAAACAATACCTTTTCTTTGATTTTCACTGTATTTCTTTGGTAGTATTGGTATTAAAAACGTAAACTTATTTATAAATGGAATTTTGTGTGTGTGTGTGTGTGTGTGTGTGTGTGTGTGTGTGTGTGTGTCCGTTACCTATAGACTCCGAAACGGCTGAACCGATTTTCTTGAAAATTTACACAGTTTTACTATAAGCATCTGCGAGTGTTCTTAGCTAGATTTTCTGTCGAGGTATCTCTGATAAATATCGAAAATCGATAATCGAAAAAATCGGGTTATAGAAGGATTGGTCCGATTTTAATCAAATTTGATACACTCATAGACAAAGACATAAGGATCGATATTCAGAAGTTTCAAGGTTGCAGTTCTTACAATAGTGCAGAAAATCGATAATATATATATATAAAAGGTAAGATGTTTGTGTGTATGTCTGTTTATCTTCCTGTATGTCTGTATTTTTTCAGCATTTTTATTTTAGTTTTTGCTTCGGGTTTGGCTCTAAATAGGTATAATTGTAGTTCTTAGTTTCAGCCATGATACCATTTACTCAGAGGACTTATTTAGCCTTCAAAATTCAGTTTACGACGAAAAGACTTATTTGATATCGAAACCAGGAAATGAAAATTTGACTTACATCCATTCAGTTTTCTTTCAGGCTACGGTTTTACTTTAAGTGGAAACAACTATTGCTTTTTAGTCTTTCGTGCCAACGTTTGAAGAGTCTGAGCTCCAGGACCCTGGATTAGTTTTAAAGCTTTCATTACACCCGAGCAAACTCGGGCGATACTGCTGGTAACTTATATGTTCCCGCTTATTTACATTGTTTTTCATTATTATTATTATGTCATTTTTCATCATATTTCGATTTCTGCTTTGGTCTCACTACCAACCAAGTCTGCGGGGAGACCTAAGGCAGGTAGTGGCGTGTTGTTATGGCTCCATTTCATGTTTTTCTATCTTCCCTATCATCTCCAGCATTACATAGATAAAGTTTTCCTTAGTGTGTGGGCTGTACTTAATAAGACAATTTTTTGTATATCTCTTAAGCTGGGGTTTCCAGGGATTCTTTCAATGTGTTGTTTTGTTCCATTTTTTATCATTCCAAGTGCACCTACTATCACTGGCACAACTCTTGTTTTCAATTTCCACTTTTTTCCTATTTCAATTTCCAGGTCTTTATATTTTGACAGTTTTTCAAATTCCTTGATTGCTATGTTACAATCCGCTGGACAATCCATATCAATTAATAGACAAGTTTTCTCCTTCTGGTTTTTATTATTATTATTATTATTATTATTATTATTATTATTATTACAGCGCTTGGAAAGAAAATGTGTGGTTTTCTGGTTACATTACTCAAAATCTTTTGAAAGCGGTTATAATAGGTGATGAATCTAGAGTCAATGACCACGAATCCAAAGCTCAGTTTTTGCAGATACAAATCTTTCTACGACTGAAAAAACAATAATGAGTCGAAGCAATGTGAAGACACTGTTGGCAGTTTTCTTCGGCTATCAGACTATTGTGCACCATGAGTACGCTCCATCTGGTGAATCAATAAACATAGACGTGTTGCGGCGTTTGCGGGAAAAAGGACAGAATTGTATGAGTCTGGTAAGCATCAACTTCACCATGTCAATAAAGCTACCCACACAAACGCAGCTTGTGCAGCAGTTTTTAACTAAACATAACATTCCTCAGCCCCCTGTAAATCTACAAATACCACTCCTTGCAACTTTTTCCTCTTCATCAAAAATCCGATCCCATTTGAAAACAACAAGTCTTTAAGACGTTTGAGAAATCTATGAGAATGCGATGAGGAAGGTGCATGTTGTCCCCAAAAAATGGTGTTCCAGAAATGCTTTAATCAATGGAAACGACGTTCGTTAAAGTGTGTAGCTTTATAAGAGGAATACGTCGAAGTAAATTTATTACTGAATTGCTATGTGTTGTAGTGTTCTTTTTAACGCACCAGTCTCGATAGTTTTCCATCAGACCTTCAAAACAGCAAACAAACAAAAAATATGGGAAAGAGCTCTTGCAATAAAATGAAGATTTAAATCCTTAAAGATCTTAATAAAAAATTAAGAATTACATTCTTTAATAATTTACTCATCATAAATGTAAGGTCAATAGACACCTCATAACACACTAACCTGCTCCCATTCCTCCTGACATTCCCTATGTCTAACATTCATTCCTCCTGACATTCCCTATGTCTAACCACTCCTTCTGTTTACCTTCCCCTATGTAGCCCCATGCGCAATAGTGACAGTGGAATGCCTTGCTTGGGGTGAGATGATTAAAAAAAAAAATTTTCATCACTTCTATGATGTGTTCTTTTTGAAAGTGGTTTCACGTAACTCTGAATAAGTTGTTCATAGGGCAAGCCTTGATTTTCGTTTTGTTTTCTCAACAGGGCGGTAACCTGTGAACCGCACCCTGATTAAGATAGACTCTTTTTGTTTATCTACTTAATGCAAGTATTTTTCCTTGATTCTTGCTTTTACCCTTTGGCAGAATATAGCAGTCACTTTTTTGTTTTGTGGTGTGGACAGGGTATACTAATATTTGTTATGTTTAGTTTTAATGTTTTCTTGTATTTCATTTTGTTTTCGGTTTCATCCCATTCCCCACTCATTTTCATATTTTTATATATACTTTCGTAAATGAAACAATTTTTATGTCATGGGTCTCCTTTCTTTTTGGTCCCCTTTTATAATGTGGTATTGTGGTGTATGTCTGATTGGAAGGTGATGGACGAGTTCTTGTGGTAAGCTGTAATGAGTGATTCAGTTGTGAATCTGATTAGCTAAGTCTAGGATGGAAGGAACTGACCATCCTCACCACACTTCCCCTTTGGCTTTGTGCCACAATTATTGTATGATTGACAAAAATAAATATACTTTCTACCTCTTAGCGACATTTGATTTATTAACGAGATTTTTTGTTTCTACTTTAAAGACTTATTAATATTAGCGGAGGAACTCAAATGTTTCAACGGCCGCTCACTAGAGGTTGTGTATCAATAAAGTAGCCATAGCAACAAGAAAGCAAGGGGAAATCATTCCACTATCTTCCGAAAATAACTAGTTAATTAACAGTCCATACTCGGTAAATAATTAAACAATCCTATTTTTATTAGTAATCTTTTATATCAGCTGTAATCAGAAATGGATGTGCGTTGTGTTGCAGTGGATAATGCCTCAAAACGAGAAATCGGAATGCTTGCTGAGTTCGAATTCCACTTGAATTCTTTGTATTCATTTATGCACAAATAGCCTCAGGAAAGTTATTAATCCGTCGCCACTCCCTCCAGTTATGAATTAAATCGTAGGACAGATTGAATTTTATAGTATAGATTGGCAATCAGTCTACTGCAGAAACTAATGGCAACCTACTGCTGGAAAATATACTGTCTAGTCAGTTATGTCTCGAAGAGACAGGATCGTCAAAGCGAGTATCACGTATGGTACTTTACTGAATGAGTTAGAAAAGAAACTAAGAAACAGATTAAAGCAAGCCTCATGTGGCCTGAGGGCCGTAGTATACGTATTCTTGCCCTACAAGTTTAACTAAAGACTCTCGTAATCCTTACCGAATGCATGGTCATCAGCAAAATGAGAAACTCAAAGTGCCAAATACAGGTGGTGGGGGTGTTAAAATCAAGCAGGTACGAAAATTCAGATATCTTGTAGTGTTCTAACTGAAGACGGAAAGTGCGACAAAGAGATCCGAAGGCGAATTGACATGGCGAACGACGGGTTCTAGAAGCTGAGTAAAGTATTAAGACACAGGAAACTTTCACTAGAAACAAAGAAAAGAGTACTGGATTGCTATGTGATGTCAGTTCTTCAATATAGCAGCGAATGTTGGACAATATCAACAAAGATGAAGGGAAAACTTGAAGCAGCTGAAATGTGGTTCTACAGAAGGATGCTGCGGATATCGTGGACCGAGCATGTGAGCAATGATGAGGTTTTGAAAACGATGGAAACAAAAAGGAAATTAATACTGAGCACCAGTAAGAGACAACTAAAGTTCCTGGGACATGCAATGAGGAAGGAGGTCTTGGAGAACCTGATACTAACAGGCCAGATAGAGGGAAAAAGAGATAGAGGAAAGCCGCGCATAACGTATTTAAAAGGCCTGAGCAGGTGGATGACAGAACGGGGGCTGAGAGGCGTTACAGGAAAAAGCGTGCTAAGAGCCACCAGGGTTAGGGAGACGGGGAAGGCCATGATCGCCTACGTACTGAAAGGACAAGGTACATGAAAGAAGAAGAATCCTTCTTAACAGAAAGGGATTTTTTCCACTCTAAAGTTACGTGTCTTTCTTCATTTATTTCCAATATGCACGAATTTGAACCTAACGCCATATGTCCAATATATTTTAGCCGGCTTATAGACTCGGACTTTTAAATGGCCATTAAGCCAACGACTTATACATGAATATTCGCTGTGTATATTTCAGATGTTTTTGTTTTTTATTTATATTCTTTGATTTATATCAATATATCAAAATAAATTTTATTTCGAAAATGGATTTTCTTTTTAAGTGGGAAAAAGCCAATTATCACGCAAACAAGACAAATAGAGCGTTTTGATTTTCCTGACGGTTTTTTAAATAAATTAATTCTGCAAGAAATGTGCCGACTTATTATGAATTACATTGATTTTATTATCCCTCGTTTTTAGCCTTTCTTCTTTATTTCTTCTTCTTCTTCTTCTTCTTCTTCTTCTTCTTCTTCTTCCTCTTCTTCTTCTCATCATCATCATTATTATTATTATTTTCTGCTTTCTTTTCATCATCTTTCTCTTCTTTTCTTTTCCCCCTTTTCATGATGGGCGTAGTTCTTCCACTCTTCTCTTCTCTTTTCTTTCTTTCACTTTCCTTCCTCTTTTCACAAATGGAGAATAAGAACATATTTTTTAAAATGCTGAACCAAAAAGACAACAAAGAGTAAGATAACCATTCATAGAATTTGTCTATCCTTCTGAGATGAGGTAGTATTTGCATTATTTATACTGTTCCGACGATTGTCTTCAGATTTATGGTTTTTCGGCCGTTGTACGCTCCTCAAGGACAAATAGCCACATGGATATAGACTTTGGTTAGATCCAGTAACTTGACCCAAAGAGTTGTGTGTTCAATACCAGGCCACATCAGTGGTGAACAAATAATTTAAACAGTTAAGTTAAATGAACTACATAGCGAACGGAAGTAGCATCACGCATGGAATGAGAATAATATACCCCAGTGATCGAAATAAAGAGTTCGGTTCGAAAATTCCTAGAACCTGAAGAAAGATCCAGCTTATACCAGCCGAAACGTCGTAAACATGGTTAATAACGATAAAGTCAGGAGACCTAAGAACGTAAATAATCTATTCTACTATTTGGAATAACGGAAATAATATAAAAATCTAGAGCAATGATGAATAGATTGGATGCGACGTTGTGATAAAAATACTGAAGATGATGATCGTGGTCTGAGGAATATGTGGGGTAATAAAGAATGATCTGAGTCTTAAAGTGAATTAAACATTTTTGATTAAGACGATCTGATAAAATCCTCAAAGACAAAGTTAGTGGTTCGGAAAAAGTGAGTTATCGTAAAAAAATTATTTTTGATTATAAGCATGAAATGTTATTTCGAGACCAAATAATTGGGGAAGAAAATGTTGGCCGAAAAGATGAAATGAAAACAACTGTGATGAAGCTAGCGGCTGGGATAATAGGTGAGAAAAGTTTATGACAGTGCTGATAGCAGACACAGAAAGGAAACTACAAGACCCCCTACAGAAGGTAGTTGAGGAAAGGGACAAGAAAGGACTACAAATAAACTGCAAGAAAGCCGAATGCATGGTCATCAGCAAAAAAAGGCAGCCCAATATGCTAAATACAGGTGGAGGATACAAAGTTCAAACAGGTACAAAAATTTAAATACCTTGGAAGTGTTCTAAAAGAAGACGGAAAGTGCGACACAGAGATCCGAAGGCGAATTGGTATGGCGAAGGAAGTATTTCAGATGTTGAGTAAAGTATTAAGAAACAGGACAATATCGCTAGAAACAAAGAAAAGAGTACTGCATTGCTTTGTGATGTTGTTTCTTAAATATCAAAGATGAAGGAAAAACCTGAAGCAACTGAAATGTGGTTCTACAGAAGGATGCTGCGAATATCATGGATCAAGCATGTGACCAATGACGAGGTTTTGGAAATGACAGAAACGAAAAGAAAATTAATACTGAGCATCAGGAAGAGACAGCTGAAGTTCTTTGGACATGCAATGAGGAAAGGGGGCTTGGAGAACCTGATACTAACAGGCCAGATAGAGGGGAAAAGAGACAGAGGAAAGCAGCGGATAACATATTTGAAGGACCTAATCAGTTGGATGATTGAACGAGGGTTGCATGGTGCAACAGAAGAAAGCGTGCTAAGAGCCACAAGGGATAGGGAGATGTGGAAAGCCATGATCGCCCACGTCCTAAAAGGACAGGGCACATAGAAGAAGAAGAAGAAGAAGAAGAAGAAGAAGAAGAAGAAGAAGAATGATAATAGATTTCTTTTCATAAGGAAATATTTGGGAATCATAAATCGATCAGCTTGGGCTACTTTCTGTTGAAACTTTTAAAATCTTTCCACAGCATGTAAACATTTATGACAAAATCTGAACATTAAACTAAAATTCCAAGTCAGGTACTTAAATAATCTCGCCAGATAGAGAGTTTCATTTGGATATCATGCATAACACGAAATTTATTCATTAACATCTAAATTCTCAGCTGTACCCAACTGTTTTCTCCGATTTACGGCTAAAAATGCTTTTGAGTGAAATTGTGTGGCTTGCACATATGTACAGGGTGCGATGAGAAAATTGCGATCTAAATTACGTAAAAATAAAAATAGTACTGACGTATTATTTTAACAGATATATTTACCAAAATTACACAAAATTATCTAAAGAGTAGATTTATTCCATAAAAATGCCATTGGCTTCTACCACAGCCTCCAGACGACTCAAAATCCTCTGAAATTCTTCTGAACACCTTTTATACATTCGGAAATTTTATTTATCTAGCCGTTGTTGAATCATGTATCTACAACTCTTCTGGGCGGTCTCCTTATTTAAGTTAATCAATGTTGCCATCATCCTTCAGTTCATGTTTGTTGTTACAAGTAGTTTTGTTAATCTCTCGCTCAATAATAAAGTTGGTTGCAGTCTGGTGGTTTTGTTGGCCAGATGTAAGGGGTGATGCAGTCGAAGAACCTAAAAACCATGACTATGTTCTCCTGCTTGTGTGGCATGGGTCATAGTCCTGTCGCCGGATATAGCGTCTTCCAAAAGCCACCCACTTGAACCAGGGCAGCTCGAGACATTTGATGCAAGAATCATTGTTGAGATTGAAGCCCTCCCCAACAAACCACACAAAAATATCTATTTTTTGTCTAATATGTTGGAATACTAAATTTATTTATTAAAGTCGCTTTCAACCACGGCCTACAGACGACTTCGGCATCTTCCGCAACTCTTCTGAACAACTCGATAATCTTCTTTACTCTCTTGTCGTTGAATATGGAATGGGTTTTCGACCTGAAACTTCTTTTACAATCCTCCTTAGTGACAAAATCACATTATCCAGCTAATTTGCCATCTCCCTTATGGTTCTTTGTGGAGTTCTCGTCACCCTCTTTTCGACATCTTCATTGAATTCCCTGGTACGAGTCTGTAGAAAAAATATGATGATGAATGGGGGTTAAAAAGGTGCAATGCAAGGCTCTCCGGATGGCCAGCTGTTTTTATTTCTTCTTCGCTCGCCTCAATGAAATGGATTTCGTGTTTTCCTTTCTCGGCCGTTACAACTGTCGTGAAACATACACCAACTAAGCCGCTCCTACTTCCTCTTCGTCAGTCTGACTGTCAATCCACGTCCAACTTTAACACACGCAGTCGGCCGCAAAAAAAACAAAAAACTATACTGCCAGCGCTGCTGGCACACCGCTTTTTATGCTATTCGGAGACAGCCAAAATTTGCATGTGTGCAAATATCGTCTCGTTTTGGACGAGATAGGCCCTCATTAAGTGTGTTTTCAATAGCGGCCATATTTCTTTGTTATTGTTTTGCAGGCAAGACACGTTCACGCTGGTTTCGAATTCCGAGGTAAGTATTGACTTTCGTTACAGAATCTCCCCTGTTCATTTTAGAATAGCATTTTGTCAGGTTATTTGCATTTCGGGAAGTAAGACAATAAAGCCACTAAAACACAAGGTGTGCATGACAGAATCATAAAAAATAATTAAAATTAAAAACATTATAAAAGCGTAAGAAAATTTAAAAAAAAAGAATCAAGGAGACTCCATTACGATTGACAATTCATTCACGTCTTTAAAGATCAATGTTGCATGAAAATCAAGAAATCGCAAGAAAATGCACTACATTTATAAAATACAAATTCTATCACACAACAGTTAAAGATATATCTTGTCCACCTTCAAAATACATAAAAATACTTGTTGAAAACACCAATATCCTACACTATAAAAATGATAATCGTCAACTTCAACTTCTCGAGGCAACGTATATCAAAATCTACTAACCAACACTCAACAAAATTTATTACGTGTATAGTATTTTCAAATGTATCTGAGTACTAAAATTTAACACCATTATGCAGTCTACCATCCCTGGTTACCCTCTTCTACTGTGAAAGCTGGTTTACAAAACATCGTAACCACAAGGGTTAATTTTAAAATAATTATAGCAGATTACATTCGTGCATGTTTGCAATCATCACCACCACTAGGATAACATTTACATGAAATTTGTCTTCACAATTCACCCCAGATGATGATCTTGGATAAGACTGAAACTACTTGTGTAAACAAAAACTTTGGCGCATTCCAGTGTTATTTGGTTATTCGCTGTCACAGAAAATCTAAATGACCATGAAGAATGAATACATAGCAATTATATCCTCAGGAAACTAACTTCGAAGTCGGCATGACTGAAATAACACTGCTCGGCTAAGTGACGTTCCTTCACATTAATACTTGTTACGCTATACCCTTATCTTGATATCGAGCACTTTATAACAAAAAATCTACTCGCCTAAAATGCCTTTCAAATAGTAAACCGCTGAAAAATATCCGCCTCTAAGCATCGCTACAATTTAACAATGCATATAGGATTGTTTTTGAAAGCAGTTTAATTAGGTTGAGACGACCCTTCACATATAAACAGAATGGATTGATGTGACATTTTTATTAAAAACATATAACCATCATGACAGAAGCAGATAGGTTCCCCTATCGTTCAGTTCACACCGTTCGACGCCTTTTTGAGCAGAGGTAGATGTTAACTCTTTATATACTGTTTAGATTTGGTTTTCGGTTTCTTCTAAAGTCATTTCCTTATTATAAACACTTTCATGGAGATACTCCCCGAAGTAGGATATATAGGAAAACCATCAAAATTAGTTACTCGTGTACCAATATCATGTATAGCATTATTAGCTCCCATAATAACCAAATCTTGAAGAAGTGTAGGGAATCCAATACGGAAAATAGAATGACACCCCCTGTAACTATAAATCTAGAAGTAACGTCCGGTTGTGGGTAAATGTAGGTCTGAAAATGTGATTTATCAAGCCACCAACTACCGTAAGGAAAATCAGGGGAGACGGAATGTTTATATCGGAATTTCCACGGGAATTTGGAAGCAACGGCTTTATACCCACAGGCACACCTTCACCAACCCTAGTTTAAAATACCAAATTGCGCTCTCTAAGAAATACTGGAAATTAAAAGAAAGTAATTTAGATCCCCAAATAAAATGGGAACTCATAGGCAAGGCTAGGACCTCAAATAGCTTAAGAAATAGGTGTAATTTATGCATGGCAGAAAAAATTAAAATTTAAAATTTCAAGACCAAAATATTCTCCTTAACAAACGAAGTGAGATCAGAAGTATGTGTCGCCATAGAAATAAATATAAGTTACAATAATTAGAAATAGAAATTACAATAATTATTCTATTCCTCCAATTAGTCCCGATAAAAAAATGGAATTTTTTTTTGTTTTAAGTTGACTTAGCAGTTGACTCCACACCACTTACCCTGGGTCAGGCCACATGCCTCCAACTACTAAGGAAGCATTACTACCGGCTCCATCCCCCTGCCCAACCCAAAGAAAAACAATACATCCTAACCCTTGCCTTTAGCTAAAATAACCTCTGGGCTTAGAATTTTCTTCATTCTCTGTTTAGGAGTCGAAGAATGAATGCCTTAAAGTAACATGTTGAAAATGGCTATTTCCCCACTAAGGTATATGTGAATTTACAGATATATATATATATATATATATATATATATATATATATATATATATATATATTACAGTTAAATAAGCCATTATTTTCTTTTGAGAAAAACTTTATTTGTATATGTTCATACCATAAATATTCAGATATTACAATATTTTCACTCATTTTTAGTAACTTACGCCACTTTCTAAAGAACGTCATCATCAAGCAACAATCAAGATCAATGAAAAGATTGAGGCTGATTCGGACAAGTTCATCTTTGCTTCCTTGCCTTGTAAAATTTTGAAAAGTAATAACAATAAAAAACATTCTATTTTCATTTGGCAATAAATACTAAACATAGTATGAAATACATCATTTCTTTAAAAAAAGTGCTGTTGCCTAATAATTATGCCCGGTAGTACATATATATATATATATATATATATATATATATATATATATATATATACACTACCGGCCATAATTATTAAGACAACCCAGTGTTTTAAGAAAATGATGTATTTAATACTATTTTTAGTATTTATTGCCAAGTGAATAATTTTAAATAAAATAGAATGGTTCTTTTGTTAATACTACACAATAACATATGCATCAAATGAATTTACAAATGTTCAATAATTATATATATTACAGTTTCATCATTAGTGTTTCAGACCAATTCATCTTTACTTCCTTGCCTCGTAAAATTTTGCAAAGTAATATTATCAAACGAAACATTCTATTTTCATTAGTCAATAAATACTAAAAATAGTATGAAATACATAATTTCTTTTTTTTTTAAAAAAAAGGGGGGATTGCGTAATAATTACGGCAGGTATTGTAATTTTTGGTGCTTATCGAGATTCTTCAAAAACTTCAAAGAAGGTCTTTTATAAAGTTATTGGTCCTGAACAGATATCTCTGTTTCAGTCAATTTCCCACTGCCGTGACGTGGCTTTTCTATAAACGTCTATTTAACAGGTGAAACGGCTCATCCCTTTTTCCCTATTTAGGATGTGGTTTCCGGCTTTCTCTCTTCCAATCTTTTTTACTCTCTTCTGTTTTTTTTTTTTCCAATTGGAGTAGATCGGCTGAACTATGACCCAGTTCACACTCCAACCTCGTCTATAGAACAGGTGAAGAGGCTCATCTCTTGTTCCCTGTTTAGGATGTGCTTTCCGGCTTTCTCTTTTCTAATCTTTTTTACTCTTTTCTTTTTTCATTTGGAGTAGATAGACTGAACTATCGCCCGGTTCACACTCCGCCCACATCTATAGAACAGGTGAAGAGACTCATCTCTTGTTCCCTGTTTAGGATGCGGTTTCCGGCTTTCTCTTTTCTAGTCTTTTTTACTCTTTTCTTTTCTTTTTTAATTGGAGTAGATAGACTGAACTATCGCCCGGTTCACACTCCGCCCACATCTATTGAACAGGTGAAGAGGCTCATCTCTTGTTCCCTGTTTAGGATGTGGTTTCTGGTTTTATTTTTTTCAATGTTTTCAATCTTATGTAGCCCCCTGCGCATCAGTGGCGTTCCCGCCTTGCTTGGGGTGATATGATTAAAAAAAATGTATCCATGCAGTTTTTTTCTAACAATCTATCCTCTTTTGGTATCTCGTCTGCATGAAATGAAGCACGGTACTAGATTGGTCGGTAGGTCACAGATTTTGCTGTAACTATAAGTTCTATTCTGCTAGTTTTTTTTTTCTCGCACTTTTCACCTGTGGAACTTTCGTGTTCCTACTTCCCTGCCACCCACAATCTTCAATTATTTAAATGCCACATCAATCACCATCTTCCGCAACTTTTTTCCTTATCATTTTTCATCGTCGCTAAATTCTTCACTTTGTCTTATCACTTCCAGTAACCTCTTGCATCTTAGTAAAATTATCGCATTGTATTAATATTTTATTTTGTGATATAAAGTGCTGAATAGGAATTGCACTAAATTTGTGTTCTAGGCTAATACAATTTTCGATTCTTGTTAGAATAATCTATATTTTGGATCATATTGCGATACGCCAGTTGTATTTAAAAATACTAGCACATCATGTCAATATCAGTTGCAAATATCTTTCTAGCTATTCCGATGAAATTATACTTTTTACAAGTTTTGAAATATATTTCTGGTAACTCTTTTAGTCAGCTTTGAATTTCTTTCCGTTATAATGAGTTATCCATTCTTTTCCAGTTTATAGTGGGGAATCCGTTCTAGTGTAGGGTAGTATTATGTTATTGCAGATTGACGGAATTTGGCCTCATTGGAGATAGCCCACTATAAGTCATAAAATGATTACAAATCAAGAAAAGCAAATTGAGCTGAAAAATAATATTTTATATATATACATATCAATTTAACTTTTTACAATTAAAGTAATACTTGAAGTATAGGTACAATGGACGTTAAAATGTTCATAGCAATAAAATGCTGAAAAGAGAATTAATGCTTAGGAATGTGGGAGCGTTGTAAGTAAGAAATGTCTTTGATGTATTCGCTCCTTGGGTCAGTAAGTAGTTTTGAGACAGCGAATAAGGAAAAGAGAGATAAGAAATGCTAGCATAGTAAGCCGCTTGACTTGGTCAAGGGGGATACTATTTATACTCCTCTCTCTCGAGTCAGTCCGTGTGTGTCGGCCTGCGTCGGTCTGTCTGTCTGGCGATGCTTTCTGTATCGGCTTTTTATATCTTCTTTTTGGATAGCAGCAGATCATTTGGGAATTCATATCCGAATTCTGGGCTTCCCATTGGCCGAAAAATAAAATTCACGTAGACTAGCGAATTGGAAATTAATATTTAATTAACTTTTAGTTTTCTAACGGAACATCTGCGCGAATCCGACTGCGCACCGACGTCTTTTGGTCATTTGCCTTTTGGTTGTGAGGGTGCAAACATCCGGTCCATCGCTTTTGCTCGTTCGGTATCACCACACCGTTAAATTAATTTGTCTAATTATAACATTTTTTCTATTTACACAAATCATATCTGTGTCCTGTTTACTAACATCCACTGATATATCGGTGTTAACTGCATCTTCCTGAGAAAAAAAACGCTTTAAATAATTACCATAATGTACAAATAAGGCAATGAGGGAATTGCTGAATTTAAATAAGAGTAATCGAATTTCATCATTTCGGGGGCAGCAGTGGATAGCAGCTCGGTTGAGGAATCGGAGACCTGTATTCGAATTCCACCCGAGTTCATTACATTCAATTACGTGCTAATAACCTTGTGAAAGGCACCACGGCACCCGCTCTTCATCCAGATATGAGTAAATAGCAGGACAGAGGGTCCTTTCACCTTGGTTGGCTAATACCATAGACGAAAATGTTTGATTTCAAACCAGCATAGAGAGGGTTGAGCTCAGGAAATACATCTTACCCAAGAAATACTACAGCTACTACTGCTGCAGTACTCGTCCTTATTATCATTATTATGTCATTATTCATTATAATTCGCTTTCTGCTATGGTCGCACTACCTATCAAGTCTGCGGGAAGACCTAAGGCAGGTCGTGCTGTGTTGTTATGGCTCCATTTCATTTTTTCCCCTAACGTCCTTAGCGTTACATAAACAAAGTTTTTCTTAGTGTTTATCTCTTAAGCTGAGGTTTCCAGGGATTCTTTCACTGTGCTGTTTTGTTCCATCTTTTATCATTCCAAGTGCACCCATTATCACTTCTACGATACTGGTTTTCAATTTTCACATTCTTTTCTATTTCAATTTCGAGGTCTTTATATTTTGACAGTTTTTCGAATTCTTTCGTTGCTATGTTACAATCCGCTGGACAAGATATATCAATTATTAAGTAAGTTTTTTCTTTTTGATTTTTAACAATAATGTCCGGCCTATTTGCTCCAATTTTTCTGACTATATAGATGGTGTAATCGCATAGAATTGTGACATATTCTATTTCTGTAACCAGTGCTGGATGATGTTTATACCAGTGTTTGTTTACATATTTTCCATAGTGATTGTACATTGTTTGTTATTATTATTATTATGTCATTTTTCATCATATTTCGATTTCTGCTTTGGTCTCACTACCAACCAAGTCTGCGGGGAGACCTAAGGCAGGTCGTGGCTTGTTGTTATGGCTCCATTTGATGTTTTTCTATCTTCCCTATCATCTCTAGCATTACATAGATAAAGTTTTCCTTAGTGTGTGGGCTATACTTAATAAGACAATTTTTTGTATATCTCTTAAGCTGGGGTTTCCAGGGATTCTTTCAATGTATTGTTTTGTTCCATTTTTTATCATTCCAAGTGCACTTACTATCACTGGCACAACTCTTTTCAATTTCCACATTTTTTCTATTTCAATTTCCAGGTCTTTATATTTTGACAGCTTTTCAAATTCCTTGATTGCTATGTTACAATCCGCTGAACAAGCCATATCAATTAATAGACAAGTTTTCTCCTTCTGGTTTTTAACAATAATGTCTGGCCTGTTTGCTTCAATTTTTCTGTCTGTGTAGATGGTGTAATCCCATAGAATGGTTACATCTTCTATTTCTGTAACCGGTGCTGGGTGATGTTCATACCAGTGTTTGTTTACAGATTTTCCATAATGTTTGCACATTGCCCAATGTAAATATTGCCCAACTCTATCGTGGCGATTTTTATATTCATTTGGAACAAGCACAGAACAGCCTGAGATTAGGTGGTCTATTGTTTCTTGGTGTTTATCACAAAACCTGCATTTTGGATCCATATTATTATGTATAATATTTACCTGAAAGTTTCTAGTGAATAGACTTTGGTATTATTATTATGTCATTTTTCATCATATTTCGATTTCTGCTTTGGTCTCACTACCAACCAAGTCTGCGGGGAGACCTAAGGCAGGTAGTGGCGTGTTGTTATGGCTCCATTTCATGTTTTTCTATCTTCCCTATCATCCTCAGCATTACATAGATAAAGTTTTCCTTAGTGTGTGGGCTGTACTTAATAAGACAATTTTTTGTATGTCTCTTAAGCTGGGGTTTCCAGGGATTCTTTCAATGTGTTGTTTTGTTCCATTTTTTATCATTCCAAGTGCACCTACTATCACTGGCACAACTCTTGTTTTCAATTTCCACATTTTTTCTATTTCAATTTCCAGGTCTTTATATTTTGACAGTTTTTCAAATTCCTTGATTGCTATGTTACAATCCGCTGGACAAGCCATATCAATTAATAGACAAGTTTTCTCCTTCTGGTTTTTAACAATAATGTCTGGCCTGTTTGCTTCAATTTTTCTGTCTGTGTAGATGGTGTAATCCCATAGAATGGTTACATCTTCTATTTCTGTAACCGGTGCTGGATGATGTTCATACCAGTGTTTGTTTACAGCTTTTCCATAATGTTTGCACATTGTCCAATGTAAATATTGCCCAACTCTATCGTGGCGATTTTTATATTCGTTTGGGGCAAGCACAGAACAGCCTGAGATTAGGTGGTCTATTGTTTCTTGGTGTTTATCACAAAACCTGCATTTTGGATCCATATTATTATGCATAATATTTGCCTGAAAGTTTCTCGTGAAAAGACTTTGGTCTTGTGCTGCAAGTATAAATTCTTCAGTTTCAGACTTTAATCCAGATGCACGTAACCATCGATGACTATTAACTTTGTCAACATTGGATTTATTGGCACGTTCTGGATATTGGCCATGCAGAGGTTGGTCTTGCCAGCGCTGCTTCATCTTTTCAAGAGCTTTATCTTTGGCTTTCATTTTCATATTTTTTGCCGCAATAGTTGGTTCTTGGCTTCTGTTTTGCTTTTCTACAGAATCTACTAACTGTAAATCTTGTTTGTATTTTTATTATTATTATTATTATTATTATTATTATTATTATTATTATTGCTGTTATTATGCATGGTCTTATCTTTCCAGAAGGCAAAGCTTAGCGGACTATTTACAAAGCAGTGTCGTTTAGATGGAGAAGATTGTGTGGATGATATTGGCTGTTCCACACAGTGAAATCTTTTGTATCCCTGGATTGCTGATGTGTTCCGGAATTTACTCTCATGATTTTTGGTACCATTCTGTAATACACCCAATGCCCTTATCGCAATAGGGCTAAATCTAGTTATAATTTCGTTTATAGATCCTTGTAATTCGTTAAGATTAAGAAATTTACGTTGTAACCAGTCCATTAGAGTTTTGTGTCATCGTTCGGCTGGTCATCGTGCCATATAAACCTGACTTCAGTACGATTTTTGTAGCATACCTGCCAATATATCTGTTGTATCGTGGAGTAATGACAATCAGTTCTGTGCCATACGGGATATACGCTTTGGGCAATACCGTCTTGAAAGAGACATGAATGACAATGCAGAAGATTATTCCACAGTAGGTTGCCATTGCTTTCTACGGTAGACTGGTTGCCAGCCAAGGCTATAGAACCCAATC
>JBBBDQ010028981.1:42500-70000 GCA_037127315.1 Ascarosepion bandense
TAAAAGAAGGCAGTAAATAAAAACAAGATTTACAT
This sequence comes from Ascarosepion bandense, assembly GCA_037127315.1. Taxonomy (NCBI): domain Eukaryota; kingdom Metazoa; phylum Mollusca; class Cephalopoda; order Sepiida; family Sepiidae; genus Ascarosepion; species Ascarosepion bandense. Next base: position 42,536 of record JBBBDQ010028981.1, read on the forward strand.
TTACTAGATTCTGCAGAATGTTAATAAAGTTAATATTCATCGATGGTTACGTGCATTTGGATTAAAGTCTGAGACTAAAGGCTTTATTCTTGCAGCGCAAGACCACAATTTTTTCACTAGAAACTTTCAGGCAAATATTATACATAATAATACGGATCCAAAATGCAGTTTCTGTGATAAACACCAAGAAACAATAGACCATATAATCTCAGGTTGTTCTGTACTTGCCCCGAATGCATATAAAAATCGTCACGATAGAGTGAGGAAATATTTACATTGGACAATATGCAAACACTATGGAAAATCTACAAACAAACACTGGTATGAACACCACCCAGCACCGGTTACAGAAATAGAAGATGTCACCATTCTAATGGATTACACCATCTACACAGACAGAAAAATTGAAGCACATAGGCCGGATATTATTGTTAAAAACCAGAAAGAAAAAACTTGTCCATTAATTGATATGGCTTGTCCAGCGGATTGTAACATAGCAACTCGAAAAGGAATTCAAAAAACTGTCAAAATATAAAGACCTACAAATTTAAATAGAAAAAAATGTGGAAATTGAAAACAAGAGTCGTGCCAATGATAGTAGGTGCACTTGGAATGATAAAACATGGAACAAAACAACACATTGAAAGAATCCCTGAAAACCCCAGCTTAAGAGATATACAAAAAATTGTCTTATTAAGTATAGCCCACACACTAAGGAAAATTTTGTCTATGTAACGCTAGGGATGATAGGGGAGATAGAAAAAACATGAAATGGAGCCATAACAACATGCCACGACCTGCCTTAGATCTTCCCGCAGACTTGGTTGTTCGTGCGACTATAGCAAAAATCTAAATATGATGAAAGATGACATAATAACTACAACCAACGAAGCATAACCTTAAAAATTTAAACTCTACAGTGCGGAACACGAATTAATTTTCGATAAAATAGATCCACATATAAGCTTTAAAGAAACAATATATGCATCAGTAATAGCAGAAAATTAAATAAAATATAATCATCAAAGTAAAAAAGAAACAGTCTCACAGATATGAAGATCGAGATTGGAAAAGAAAAATAGAGAAAGAAGTTGAAGAACTTCGAAGTGAATTATCAGATTTCGAAAAAGAAAAATAGAGAAAGAAGTTGAACAACTTCGAAGTGAATTATCAGCATTCGAAAAAGAAAAATAGAGAAAGAAGTTGAACAACTTCGAAGTGAATTATCAGCATTCGAAAAAGAAAAATAGAGAAAGAAGTTGAACAACTTCGAAGTGAATTATCAGCATTCGAAAAAGAAAAATAGAGAAAGAAGTTGAACAACTTCGAAGTGAATTATCAGCATTCGAAAAAGAAAAATAGAGAAAGAAGTTGAACAATTTCGAAGTGAATTATCAGCATTCGAAAAAGAAAAATAGAGAAAGAAGTTGAACAACTTCGAAGTGAATTATCAGCATTCGAAAAAGAAAAATAGAGAAAGAAGTTGAACAATTTCGAAGTGAATTATCAGCATTCGAAAAAGAAAAATAGAGAAAGAAGTTGAACAACTTCGAAGTGAATTATCAGCATTCGAAAAAGAAAAATAGAGAAAGAAGTTGAACAACTTCGAAGTGAATTATCAGCATTCGAAAAAGAAAAATAGAGAAAGAAGTTGAACAACTTCGAAGTGAATTATCAGCATTCGAAAAAGAAAAATAGAGAAAGAAGTTGAACAATTTCGAAGTGAATTATCAGCATTCGAAAAAGAAAAATAGAGAAAGAAGTTGAACAACTTCGAAGTGAATTATCAGCATTCGAAAAAGAAAAATAGAGAAAGAAGTTGAACAACTTCGAAGTGAATTATCAGCATTCGAAAAAGAAAAATAGAGAAAGAAGTTGAACAACTTCGAAGTGAATTATCAGCATTCGAAAAAGAAAAATAGAGAAAGAAGTTGAACAACTTCGAAGTGAATTATCAGCATTCGAAAAAGAAAAATAGAGAAAGAAGTTGAACAACTTCGAAGTGAATTATCAGCATTCGAAAAAGAAAAATAGAGAAAGAAGTTGAACAACTTCGAAGTGAATTATCAGCATTCGAAAAAGAAAAATAGAGAAAGAAGTTGAACAACTTCGAAGTGAATTATCAGCATTCGAAAAAGAAAAATAGAGAAAGAAGTTGAACAACTTCGAAGTGAATTATCAGCATTCGAAAAAGAAAAATAGAGAAAGAAGTTGAACAACTTCGAAGTGAATTATCAGCATTCGAAAAAGAAAAATAGAGAAAGAAGTTGAACAACTTCGAAGTGAATTATCAGCATTCGAAAAAGAAAAATAGAGAAAGAAGTTGAACAACTTCGAAGTGAATTATCAGCATTCGACGAACTGGCAAGGAGGAATGCATGGAAAGACTAGAAAAGGCAAAAGAGTGAAAAGGAAGTACAAAATAAGGAATGAAAAGTCTAATCAACTAAACAAATAAAGCAAACAATACAACTGAAAGCTCAAAGAATCAGACACCATAAAAACAAATCAAAATTCTATAGACAGAAAAATATCTTTGAAACCAATTCGAAGAAATTTTACAGAGGGAAACAAAACATTAAAGTGAAAAGCCAACCGCAACCCAAGTGGTTACACAGTTCTGAAACAAATATGGGCTTGCCCTAAAGAACATAACAATGAAGCAGATTGAATTTTACAAGCTGTAGAGCGGATCAAAAATAGACCAGAACAAACATGGGCGCGAATAATAAAAGAGGATGTTGAATGTCAGTTAAGTGCCTTACGTGATACACGCTTTGGGCGATCATGTCTTGATGGAGACATGACTGACTGGGCAGAAGATTATTCCACAGTAGGTGGCCATTGCATTTTGCGGTACACTGGTTGCCAGCCAAGGCGATAAAACCCAATATGTTCTATTCAGTCAGTTAAAGTGCCATACGTGATACACGCTTGTGCGATCATGTTTCGAAAGAGAAATGACTGACTGGGAAGAAGATTATCCCGCAGTAGGTTGCCATTGCTTTCTGCAGTAGACTGGTTGCCGACCAAGGCTATAGAATCCAATCTGTCCTGCTATTTAACCCATAACTGGAAGGAAGAGATAGATTAATACCTTTCCCAAGGGTATTTGCGCGTAAGTGAATACAATGTATTCAACTGGAATTCGAACTCGGCTACCCGGTTTCTCGTTCAGAGCCGATATTCCCTGTTGCACAACGCACATCTGTAGTCATCCGCAGACAGTTCTGTTTCGCTGTATCACAGCTCATCAGTACAACTTAAACTCTGATCGGTTCCTAACCCAGGATTGAAACTCGACCGAATCGGCGTCAGTAGGTGCTTCTATCCCTAGACCACGAGCAATCCTCTGCAGATCAAATTTTATAGCTTCTCACTACTGTTGAGATGCAGTACTGTACAAAAGTATTAGAACAAGAACTATTTTATCTTTATTGACAGAAAATAAACAATTTAATTAAAGTAATTTTATTTGATTTTCTCAACAAATGCTTTAACAAAAACAATACTTGTAACAAAATAAATTTAATATTAGTATAATAGCCTTTTGCTTTAACCACAGCCTTCATTCTGTCAGGCATTGACATCACAACTTCTTCAGTGTATCTAATGATATCTTCTATTGTATTTGTTTCCAAAATGAAGTAACATTAGATTTATCAATTCAAGAGCGGGTAATAAGAAAAGTCAGTCACATCCATGTATAACAGAATAATGAGTAGTTTCAAAATAACTTGTTTAAAAGAAAATAGGAAAAATTAAATATAATTTCCTTTTAATACATTTCTTTTACACCTAGTTTTAAAAAATCAATATTTATTAGTAATTTACTTGGCTTTTCACCCTGTATTTGAATTTCAGTAATGATTTTAGGAAAATCACCCATGTCCTAATACTTTTGCACAATACCGGTAGTGTGCAAATGTGTTTGAACGGAGGTGATTTTTAGATGCCACACAAAAGGTAAAACAGTTACTGTCCTAATAATTTTGCACAATACTGCATATATATATATATATATATATATATATATATATATATATATATATATATAGTATTGTGCAAAAGTATTAGGACAGGGGTGATTTTCCTAAAATCATTACTGAAATTCAATTACATATAATAATTCCAAGTGAAGATGACTCGAGGTTTTTTTATATCTTGAGTTTTCTGGCATTTATTTTATTATGAACAGTACTCAATATAATGAGTATTATAGAGCTTAATATAACAATATTAATATATATATATATATATATATATATATATATATATATATATATTAGTAATCCACATAAAAAGCCTGTTTCGCTCATCAGTGTGGCTAGATTTATCAATTTTTATCCAAAATATCCCATAGATGTGCAATAGAGTAGTTTCAAAATAACTTGTTTAATAGAACATAAGAAAAATTTAACATAACTTCTTTTTAATACATTTCTTTACACCTAGTTTTCAATAATCAATATTCATTAGTAATTTACTTCGCTTTTCACCCTGTATTTGAATTTCAGTGAGGTTTTTAATAAGATGTCCCGTTGTCCTAATACTTCTGCACAGTACTGTATATTCTGATAAAACAGACATATTTCTTCCTAGAAGAAAAATATATACTGACTCTTGAACCAAAAAAAGATGCGAACGCAATACTTATGAAGACCTAATATTTATTAATAGGATTATCTTGGAAAACTGCTTCAGTACAAAGAAAAATGTATGTACTGCATGCATAGATTAAATCATTTGATAGTTTATAGTAGCTTCTTATTTATTCTTTTTCTAGTTGTAGTGGGATACTGTTCTACTGAAGGGTAATTGTATACCGTTGCAGGTTAACGGAATTTGGCCTTGTGGTAGATAGCTCACTATAAGTCATAAAATGATTATAAAATCAAGAAACGCAAATTGAGTTGAAAATAACATTTATATATATACATATATCAATTAATGTTTTACAATTAAAGCAATACTTGAATATAAAGGTCCAACGAAAGTTAGAATGTTCATGGCAAATAATGAGCTGAAAGAGATAAAAGGCTTAGGAATGTGGGGAGCGGAGGTATGTGAGGAATGTCTTTGAAGTAATCTCTCCTGGGGTCAGTAAGTATCTTTGAGACAGTGAAGAAGTGATGAGAGGGGGAGGGAGGCGAATGTAGTAGCCGCTCGACTTAAGTCAAGGGGGTATTAATTACATTCTACTCCTTGGTTTCTGCCTCAGTCTGTCTGACAACGCTTTGTGTCTCCGCTTTTTATATCTGCTTTTTGAATGAAAACAGCTCGTTTGGAATTTCATACTTATATTTGATTCTGGGCTTCCCATTGGCTGGTAAATAAAATTCGAGTAAGCTCGCGAAATGGAAATTTGATATTTGATTAATTTTTATTTTTCAACCGGAACATCTGCGCGAATCTATCTGCGCAGAGACGATTTTTGTTCATTTGCTTTTTAGTCGGTATAGAGCAAATATCCGGTCCCTCATTTTTGCTCGGTCGTTATCACCACAAGTGCACCACATTCGTGAATCTCACACTTTTTATATATATATATACAAAGTATCACACATCGTCATCAATGTAATCAAACAAAGTATGTCGATATGGAAAACAACAATTCACCTCAATCCTATGTCACTAAGTTAAGTGCCATACTTGATACACGCTAGGGCGATCATATCTTGAATAAGACATGACTGACTGGGCGATAAAACCCAATCTATTCTATTATTTAACCCATAACTGGAATGAAGTGACGGATTAATACCTTTCCCAAGGGTATTGGCGCGTAAGTGAATGCAACGAATTCAACTGGAATTTGAACACTGCACCCTGATTTGTCGTTATCCACTGCACCACAACTATATGAGTAAAATCTATATATCTGCTGACGTAAGAATCAACAAAGAAATATTTCAAGGTTAATCTTTATCTCCTTTGTGAACTGAACATGATGAAATACATCTATTAGCTCAAAATAAAATTAGTCATATATTTTAAAAAGTTGAAAATCTTCTGAAAACTGTAAAATTTCAGTGACGAAATTAGAATGGAATTTCGTTTGAATAAATGTGCTAAGGCCACTATTGTATGATGATCACTACAACAAAATCCTCTATTAGCTTAGACACTGGGATAATCATCAAATATTTGGAGCAGGAAAAAGCTTGTTAAAACCTCGGTATAAATAATGCTGAAAGAATCCAATCTAAACTTATTTATAAATGGAACTTTGTGTGAGTATGTGTGTGTGTGTTTCTGTGTATGTGTGTGTCCGTTACCTATAGACTCCGAAACGGCTGTACTGATTTCCTTGATAATTTACACAGTTGTACTATAATCGTCTGAGAGTGTTCTTAGCTAGGTTTTGTGTCAAGGTACCTCCGATAAATATCGAAAAAATCGAGTTATAGAAGGAGAAGTCCGATTTTAATCCAATTTGATACAATCATAGACAAAGACATAAGAAACGATATTCAGAAGTTTCAAGGTGTCAGTTCTTACAATAGTGCAGAAAATCGATAATATATATATATATATATATATATATATATATATATATATATATATATATAATAGGCAAGATGTTTGTGTGTGTCTGTTTATCTGTCTGTATGTCCTTTATACAAATCCACAATTCTCACAAAACTTCACACAATTATTCTTTAGGCTGAGTCTAATCTCCAGGACCATGGATTAGTTTTAAAGCTTTCATTACACCCGAGCAATGCCGGGCTATACTGCTAGTATATATATATATATATATATATATATATATATATATATATATATATGTCCACATTTGCAATTTATATACATATTTCTGTGTGGATATACAGATGAATAATTATACTTGTAAATATCTTTTTAAAAAATCTAGACAGACATTTCCTCGTAAGTACATTTTTCTCATGGATAAACTTGCGCTCAGATAGGAACTGAAGCGAAAGTAGTATCCGATATCATTTTGTCGCTTAAAGCGTCTACACAAATATAAACCTGCAATCCGGAATGTGGTCTGAGATTTGCATGCATATACGTATTTTCACTAATAAGGGAAAATACAGAGACACTCATTGAGTTTTAAGACTACAACAAACTGAGACAAACTTCTAAATGTGTTTTTATGAGATTTAATACATTTCTACCCATATATAATCTTATCAAACTCGCTTTTTTCTGATGTACATTCCAGTCTATCTATCTATCTATCTATCTATCTATCTATCTATCTATCTATCTATCTATCTGATGGTTCCTTTGTCTGTTTATGTATATATGTTTGTTAAGATTTGTCTCCGAAACGCTCTTTCAATTTGACAAAATCGACACATAGTCACATGCAGACACATACACACACGCAGACACAAGTCTGAACCGATTTTCTTGAAGATTTGCACAGTTGTACTATAAACGTCTACAAGTGTTCTTAGCTAGGTTTTCTGTCGAGGTACCCCCGATAAATATCGAAAATCGATAATCGAAAAAATCGGGTTATAGAAGGAGTGGTCCGATTTTAATTAAATTTGAAACACTCACAGACAAAGACATAAGAAACGATATTCAGAAGTTTCAAGGTTGCATTTCTTACAATAGTGCAGAAAATTGATAATATATATTTGTAAACGGCAAGATGATTGCGTGTGTGTCTGTTAATCTGCCTGTATGTCTATTTTTTCAGTCCTTTGATTTTAGTTCTTGCTTCGGGTTTGGCTCTAAGTAGGTATAATTGTAGTTCTTAGTCTCGGCCATGATACCATTTACTCAGTTTACGACGAAAATAACTTATTTGATATCGATACCAGGAAATCAAAATTTGACTTACATCCATTCATTATTTTTTTCAGTCTACGGTTTCGCCTTAAATGGAAACAACTCTTGCTTTTTAGTCTTTCGTGCCAACGTCCAAAGAGTCTGAGCTCCTGGACCATGGATTAGTTTTAAAGCACCCGAGCAACGGCGGGCTATACTGCTAGTCTAACCATAAAAATTGAAAAAACAAATAGTGCATAAAGGGTAAAATAGAAAGACACGACTGATATTAAGAACTGAATTGATTTCTCAGAACATAATTATAGTCATTAATAGGCTTGAATCCCTAGTAGTTCAGTATTGTTACAACGTCTCGTACTTGAATCTAAACGACATCAAACGAATGGATTCTAAGACAAGAAAGCGCCTTTCTAAGCATCGTATGCGTCATCCAATGACTCATACAGACCGTTTTTACATACACAGCAAAGATGGAAGAATTCATATTCAGCTAGAATCAACAACTATTGGCTTACTAACATACTTGAAAAAACAAAGGTCTCGATGATAAAATTAGTCAAACAAAACAAAATCAAAAAGAAAATATATTCAGATTTGAAAGAAAGTTCTAAATAACAGGATGTTCATCTAAGAGATTTTGTAGAAAACAAAAATAAAGAGACACAAGAACTAGTAGTTGCAGTAAAAAAAAAAAGGTAAAGGAAAAGCAAGTATAAACCTCTTGAAGAGATGAAACAACGCTGACAAGGCAAACAGCTACATGACAAATATCCAGAACATGCTAATAAACCCAATGTTGATAAAGTTACCACGCATCGGTGATTACGAGCATCTGGATTAAAAAATCCAGCCTAAGAACAGAGTCTTTTCAGTCAGAATTTCCAGGCAAATATCATATATAATAACGTGAATCCAAAATGCAGGTTTTTTGACAGTATATTTAATATGGTGCAGTGGATATCAGCTTGGAACGATCAGTCGAGGAGCCGAGTTCGAATTCCAGTTGAATTCTTCGCATTCACTTACTTGGGAAAGGTATTAATCTCTCTCTTCCCTCCACTTATGGGCTAACTAACAGGACAGATTGGGTTCTATAGCCTTGGTCGACAACCAGTCTACCGCAGAAATTAATAGCAACCTACTGTGGAATAATTCTCTGCGCAATTAGTTATGTCTCTTTCGAGACATGATTGCCCAAGCGTGTTTCACGTATGGCACTTAACTGACTGAGTCTACTTAATTTCATTATATTCTGTACTTCCGCTAAATGAATATAAAAATCGTCACGATAGAGTGGCTCAATATTTACACTGGGCAATGTGCAAACACTTTGAAAAAAAAATGTCAAGAAACTCTGGCGTGAAAAATACCCTACACATGTTACAAAATTTAAAGATACCAAAATTCTTCGGGATTACACAATCTTTACGATTATGGGGAAATAGACCTATTCCTCTGATAATGGACTCTCCCTCCTATATTAATAAAAGTTAACAGGAAGTTCTTTGGAAGTTCATGGAAGTTCTTTAGACTTCTATTTAAGTTCAGTAGAACAACTAGGCAGTTGATATTTGTCGGCAGTTAGCCGAATACTAAAGAGTCAGCTTTCAGTTGAAGATTACCAAGTTCCTAACATTCTGGGTACGTTAAGTCGATTAGCAACCGACATAGCACGATTATAACCTTCAGTGCGAAAACTACTCCACAATCTTTTCAGACAAGAAGACTGAAGCAAAATAGGACGGACATAACTGACAAAAACCGAAAAGAAAAATCTAACATAGAAATTGATATGTGGCGCCCAACGGGCTGTAGCATAGCAACGAAGAAATTTTAAAACTTCTTCTTCTTCTATGTGCCCTGTCCCTTCAGGACGTAGGCGATCATGGTTCTCCACGTCTCCCTATCCCTTGTGGCTCTTAGTATGTTTGCTCCTGTTGCTCTTGGCAAACCCCGTTCCGTCATCCACCTTATCAGAGCCTGCAAATATGCTATCCGCTGCCTTCCTCTGTCTCTCCTTCCTTCTATCTGACCAGTCAGTATTACGTTCTCCAGGCTCTCCTTCCTCATTGCGTGTCCCAGGAACTTCAGTTGTCTCTTCCTGATGCTCAGCATCAATTTCATTTTTGTTTCCATTCTTTCCAACACCTCATCGTTGCTTGCTTGCTCAGTCCACGATATCCGTAGCATCCTTCTGTAGAACCACATTTCGGCCGCTTCCAGTTTTGTCCTCATTTTCGAAGATATTGTCCAGCATTCACTGTCGTATTGAAGAACTGACATCACGTAGCAGTCCAGAACTCTTTTCTTCGTTTCTATTGAGATTTTCCTGTGTGTTAGTATTTTGCTCATCTTCTGGAACGCGTCCTTTGCAATGCCAATTCGCCTTCGGATCTCCGTATCGCACTTTCCATCTTCTGTTAGAACACTTCTTAGGTACTTAAATTTTTGTACCTACTTGATTCTGCTATCCCCCACCTGTATTTGGCATTTTGGGTTATATCTTTTGCTGATGACCATGCACTCAGTTTTCTTAATGTTTATTTGTAGTCCCTTCTTGTTACTCTCCACTGCTACTTTCTGTATGAAGTCTTGTAATTTCCTTTCCATGTCCGCAATCAGCACTGTATCGTCTGCATATCTTATGTTGTTCAGGTTGTGGCCTCCAAATACAAATCCTGGCGTGTCATCTAGGGTCCTCAAAATATTCTCGCTGTATAGATTGAACAAATCCAGTGAAAAGACACATACTTGTCTTACGCCTTTTTCTATCTTTGTGTATCTACTGAGGTCGTTACCTGTCCGTAAGCAGGCCGTTTGATGCCAGTAGAGATTCTTGATTTTTCTTATGTCTTTCCCGAAAATGTCGAGGCTGCCTAGCATCTCCATCAATTCTTTGTGTCCTATTTTGTCGAATGCTTTCGCATAGTCAATGAAGCATAGCTATAAGTCTTTCTTCATTTGTAATGCCCTTTCAGAGAGCATCCTAATCATGAATATGGCGTTCCTTGTTCCAGTGTCTTTGACGAACCCGCACTGTTCCTGCCCTATCTCTGGCCTGATTCTGCTACTCGCTCTATTCATCAGGATTCTGACAATCAGTTTTGTAATGTGTCTCATTAAGCCGATAGTTCTCTGTAGTTTGCACTCGTTTGCACCAGGTTTCTTCGGCAGTGCTATAAATATCGACTTGCATATGTCGTCTGGAAATCGAAATAAAAAAAACTGTGGATATTTAAAACAAAAATAGTAGCAATCATAGTAGAAGCGCTTGGAATTATAAAAAAATGGACACAACAACACATAGAAAAAACTTTCTAATCCCGAGTTTAAAAGTGTAATGATAAGTACAGATTTTGTGCATGTAACGAAGATTTTGTGCATGTAACGCTAAAGCGAATTATGATATATAACCATAACAACAAAGAACTAGCTACCTTAGGTCTAACCAAAGGTTAGTTAAGTAGTATATCCATAGTAATAATCGAAATAAGATGATGATGATGATGATGATGATGATGATGATGATGATGATGATGATGATGATAAATATGCAACTTTTACTGGAGAGACGATAAAGGAAAATGTTATGAACATCACCCAGACCCGGTTACAGAGATAGATCCTATCACAATTCTATGGAACTTTATAATACACTCAGGCAAAATATTCAAAGATAATCGCACAGAAATCCTTATCTGGGATCACAAAAAAAAAATGAAAGAGCTTTCTTTTTACACACCTGTCTTCAGTCAGTCAGTTAAGTGCCATACGTGATACATACTTTAGGCGATCATGTCTCGAAAGAGACATGAATGACTGGGTAGAAGTATGTTGACAGTGAATTCTGAGATAGATGAGTTGCCAGCCAAGTCTATAGTACCCAATCTAGTTCTATTAATTAACCCCTAACTGGAGGGACGAGACGGATTAATACCTTTCACAAGGGTATTTACGCGTAAGTGAAAGCAAGGAATTCAACTGGTATTCGAACTTTGCACCCCGAGTGGTAGTTCCGAGTTGATATCCACTGCACCACAATGCACATTCCTTTTTGGCACAACTGTCTTCAGTAGTATTTTTTTTTAATCATTTCACCCCGAGCAAGGCAGAAACGCCACTGATGTGCAGGGGGCTACATAAATGTAAAAAGATTAATTAGAAAAGAGTGAGGAGTACAAACTCATCAAAATGCAGTTTCAGTATTCTAATATTTACTCAGATATTGACGAGTAAACTTTTATGTATCAACAGAGAGTGATAAGTAAACAAATAAATATGTGCAAATTAATATTCTTCAAATGTTTAATAATTTTCCTTAATCTTCTGAATATTTAGAGCATCTTTTCTAGTAAACAACATTTTTTGTTTATTAATTTATGGAAACGCTCTAAAAACTCTGTAGTACATTTACATCGAATTTCGCAAGTCTTCTCTCTGTAAGCAGAGAGACTGCTTATTGGGATTGAATGTGGTTAGATTCCAGTTCTTTTGCATATTTTTCTCCCCACTTTCATTAGAATTTTATTTGATTTTCCAAGATTAAATTTTTCCAGAAATTAAACTTGAAGAGATCTGGGACGAAACCGGGTTTTATTTTAGTTTTTAGTGTATAGACTGGAATGTACATAAAAAAAAAGCGAGTTTGATAAGAATATATATGGGTAGAAATGTATTAAAACTAATAAAAAACACATTTAGAAGTTCGTCTCAGTTTATTGTAGTCTTAAAACTCAATGAGTGTCTCTGTATTTTCCCTTATTAGTGAAAATACGTATATGCATGCAAATCTCAGACCACATTCCGGATTGCAGGTTTATATTTGTGTAGACGCTTTAAGCGACAAAATGATATCGGATACTACTTTCGCTTCAGTTCCTATCTGAGCGCAAGTTTATCCATGAGAAAAATGTACTTACGAGGAAATGTTTGTCGAGATTTTTTTAAAGATATTTACAACAGTCTAATTATTTATCTGTATATCGCCACAGAAATATGTATATAAATTGCAAATATGGATATATATATATAATAGCAGCATAGAACAACGTTGCTCGGGTGTAAAGAAAGCTTTGAAACTAATCCATGGTCCGGGAGATCAGATTCAGCCTAAAGAATATTTGTATAAAGTTTGGTGCGAATCGGATAAAAATTATGGATTTGTATAAAGGACATACATACAGACAGATAAACAGACACACACACAAACATCTTGCATTTTATATATATATTAGCACTATAGCCCGGCGTTGCTCGCGTGTAATGAAAGCTTTAAAACTAATCCATGGTCCTGGAGCTCACACACTTTGGACCTTGATACGAAAGACTAAAAAGCAATAGTTGTTTCTAGTTAAAACAAAAACGTAGATTGAAAGAAAAATGAAAGGATTTAAGTCAAATTTGATTTCCTGGTATCGATATCAAATTTTCTGCACTATTGTAAGAACTGCAACCTTGAAACTTCTGAATATCGGTTCTTATGACTTTGTCTATGAGTGTATCAAATTTGATTAAAATCGGACCACTCCTTCTATAACCCGATTTTTTCGATTATCGATTTTCGATGTTTATCGGGGGTACCTCAACACAAAACCTAGCTAAGAACACGCGCAGACGCTTATAGTACAACTGTGTAAATTTTCAAGAAAATCAGTTCAGCCTTTGTGGAGTCTATAGGTAACGCACACACAGACACATACACAGACAAGGTTCCATTTATAAATAAATTTATATATATATATATATATATATATATATATATATATATATATATATCGAGGCAGCAAAAAACTTCTAAATATAACAGACAATGAATGTCTATTATGTTTAATCATGAGCCGTTCTAAACATATGCCTTTTGGCTTTAATTTCAGGTGAAAATAAAGCAAAAATTGTCCAAAATTTAGATATTTTTTTATTATGTTGGTTCTAAGCTCTCGGCTCACATGAGCCATCTTCAGAGACGTTACAGGGACGTTGACATAAAGACATCCACCATCAAAGATGATTTTATCTTGTGATGACATAAAACTTTGCTAAGCAACGGTAACAGTCACCGAATAGATTCGGTTGCATAACAATATTTTCTGTCAACAGAAGATAAAATCATCTTTGATGGTGGATGTCTTAATATCAACGTCCCTGTTAACTCTCTGTAATCACTTTATAGTATGAAAAAGAATTAAACCAGAATGATAATTTAATAGAAAACATTTATTTAAGATGTTTCCATGATTTTTCTTTTTTTTTTTTTGTGATCCCAGACAAGGAATTCTGTGCGATTAGCTTTGAATATTTTGCCTGAGTGTATTATAAAGTTCCATAGAATTGTGATAGGATCTATCTCTGTAACCGGGTCTGGGTGATGTTCATAACATTTTCCTTTATCGTCTCTCCAGTAAAAGTTGCATATTTATCATCATCATCATCATCATCATCATCATCATCATCATCATCATCATCTTATTTCGATTATTACTATGGATATACTACTTAACTAACCTTTGGTTAGACCTAAGGTAGCTAGTTCTTTGTTGTTATGGTTATATATCATAATTCGCTTTAGCGTTACATGCACAAAATCTTCGTTACATGCACAAAATCTGTACTTATCATTACACTTTTAAACTCGGGATTAGAAAGTTTTTTCTATGTGTTGTTGTGTCCATTTTTTTATAATTCCAAGCGCTTCTACTATGATTGCTACTATTTTTGTTTTAAACCATAATGATAATTTAATAGAAAACATTTATTTAATTTGTTTCCAAACTAAAATTCTATTCTCATCATATTTTCAGATATATGATGCTTTTTGATTTTGTAGTCATCAGCTGTGTCATGGATTCTAAGCTATATTCTCTCTGAATCTCTGCATTTCAAAAGATCGAAAGGATGTCTTATTAAATTTATGACTAGAACATTTGCTATATTTTTAACTTCAAGACGATTTATCTTGTCAGACTAAATACTTTTCATCACAGGAAACTCTCTTTCAGCCTCCGAAGAACTTACAGCAATGTTATTAATGATATTTTATCTATCATATATCAGCTAATAATATATAAGATTATTTTGGATAATACAACACCTGCTAAGCGTTTATAATTTTAATTAACATTTCGCGCATGAACCCGTGCGAGCCGATAGGATGTTAATATATATATATATATATATATATATATATATATATATATTTAGAGAATGTATCTCTAACAACCTCAATAATATCTACATTGGCCACACTGCAAATTCGCTCTCACGGCGTCTGACGTTGCACTTAAATGAAAATTCAAATATATTCCGTCATTTAAAACAACACGGTTATCAACGCACACTTCTGAGAAAAACGCTCGTTTATAACACGTACATACTCAAACAAGAAAATAATAAACAGAAACTAAAAATCCTCGAAGCAATCTACATTAAACAATTTAAACCTGGTTTGAATACAATCAATTTTGATATTTCCAATAACGTACTCAAATGCCTGTAATCAGGTCAGGGACCACAACGCCACTATTTTATCACTGTCTTCGGCCATCCGCAACGGTAGGGATGGACTTATATTTTCAATTTAATTCTCTTTATTGTTAATAGCTTGAATGTTCCATGTTTACTGTGTGTTAATATTTACTCTTTGATAATGGCTTATGTGAGCCGAAAGCTTAGACCCGATAAAAAAATCAACAATTACTGTGATTTTTTGTTGTCTTTCAACGATATCACCATCAAGTATATCAGACTTTATGAACGGATCCTACTCCTACACAAAATTAATAGACAGAACTTATCTATATTATTCAATGAAACCTGCATTAATATATATATATATATATATAAAATTTATAACTTAAAAATTGTTTCGACACTATCCGTGTCTTATTAAGTGATCACTTGATAAGACGCGGAGAGTATCGATACAGAAATGGCTACTCTTGTAGTGATATTATAACATATTTATGTTATAAATTCTAAATAAATAATATTAGTTCTACTTTGTATTGATCACATTTTCAGAATATTATTTCAACCATACTTACCCTATACTTATATATATATATAGTCATCCGCAGACTGTTTCGCTGTATCACAGCTCATCATTACGGTTAGACTCCGATTGCTTTCAACCTAGGATTGAAACCCGACCAAACTGGTGTCAGTCGGCGATTCTATCTCTGGGCTATGGGCGTTCGGTAAAAGAAGGCAGATTTTTTAGTGTGTATATTATCATCATACACGCCCAATAGCCAGAGTGCTCTAATTCATTAC
Source organism: Ascarosepion bandense (assembly GCA_037127315.1). Taxonomy (NCBI): domain Eukaryota; kingdom Metazoa; phylum Mollusca; class Cephalopoda; order Sepiida; family Sepiidae; genus Ascarosepion; species Ascarosepion bandense. The sequence continues at coordinate 58,574 of JBBBDQ010028981.1, forward strand.
TGAATGAGCGATGCGTACATGCCCGAGTAGCTACTGATTTTTAAAGTTTACCTTTCTTCCAGTGTGCTCAATCACTGAGAGCGTATATATATATATTGTAAGAAAGTAAAAGAACACGCAGATTTAAACCTACTGTTCAAGCATTTACTTTTATAAAAACTGTTCGATACAGAGTATATATATATATATATATATATATATATATATATATATAGGATAACGATATATAAATTTTGATATATTAAATAGTTTTGAAGTAAAGACGTATGAAAAAATGGAAATAAGTTTTTATGTGACACGTTCCGTATATTTGGATTAGGTTTGTTCACGGTGATGTGACTACACATAATTTTCAAATTAGAACTTTTTATTTATCTAAACAATCTAGCTAATTTCATATTTTTGTTGGTTGTTTAGTTTTTATGGCATATCAACTTCGGCGGGTCATTTATTGCCAACTAAATTTTATTTATTTATTGCTGGTAATACCTTTTTCTTTCAACAACTTTTGTTGTTTTTGTATAAGTTTTGTGCCTAGTAATACTTTTTTTCTTTTCGAGTATTAAGATTTATTGGGATTTCTTTTTAAGGGCAGGATCCACAAGCCCTATCCTTGTTATTTAACCCATAACTGGAAGGGAGGGACGGATTAACACCTTTCCCAAGGGTACCAGTGTTCAAGTGAATGCATGGTATTCAACTGGAATTCGAACTCGGCTCACCGATTTCTCTTTCTGAGCCGATATCCACTGCACCACAACGCACATCCGTCACTAAACGCTTACAGCACCTAGTATTCCCAAGAGGTCACCCATTATTTTCTTTACTTCAATTGGAGTAGATAGACTATACTATCGTCCGGTTCACATTCCACCCACGTCTATTGAACAGGTGAACAGGCTCATCCCTTGTTTACTGCTTAGGATTTGGTTTCCGGCTTTCTCTTTTCCAATCTTTTCACTCTTACGTAGCCCCCTGCGCTTCAGTGGCGTTACCGCCTTGCTCGGGGTGATATGATTAAAAAAAAGTTCTGACCAGGCTCAACGTTTCTTAACTTTGGTGATCGAGCGAGAACCGGTGTATTCAACGTGATAGGCCGTAAGCCTAATTTCATATATTTTCCTTTCTGTTCCTTTGAACTTTCTCATTAAATATCCTACAGTGAAATAACAGAAGATTTGCTAAGAATGGTGAGATTTTGAGGGGACCTGGACGCTACTTTATTGTGGGTGAACAAGCGATTGAAGCACTTTGTAAGTACTTTTAACTTTGTCTATGAGTGTATCAAATTTGATTAAAATCGGACCACTCATTCTATAACCCGATTTTTTCGATTATCGATTTTCGATATTTATCGGGTTTACCTCGACACAAAACCAAGCTAAGAACACTCGTAGACACATATAGTACAACCGTGTAAATTTTTAAGAAAATCGGTTCAGCCGTTTCGGAGTCTATAGGTAACGGATACACACACAGACAGACAGACACACACACACACACACAGACAAAGTTTCATTTATAAATAATTATATATATATATATATATATATATATATATATATATATATATATATTATCGATTTTCTGCACTATTGCAAGAATTGACACCTTGAAACTTCTGAACATCTAGTTTTTATATGGTAGATAGTTTTTCTCCATCTATCTATCTATCTATCTATCTATCTATCTATCTATCTATCTATATATATATATATATATATATATATATATATATATATATTCATACGCAGACAGATCTGTTTAGCTGTATCACAACTCATTAGTACGGTTAGACATCCGATTGCTTTTAGCCAGGATTGAAACCCAACCGAATTGATATTAGTCGGCGATTCTACCTCTGAGCTATGGGCGCTCGGTAGAAGACGGACTTTTAGCGTGTTATATACCATGTAAACATACGCCAGTAGTTAAGAAATGATGCGTAGATGCTAGATTAGTTACTGCTTTTTCAAAGTTTACCATTATTCCACAGTGCTCAATCACCGTGTTATATATATATATATATATATATATATATTGACTGATTGTTTAATACTTAGTTTTTGGTCCCAATAGGGTTAGACCAGTATGCATTTGTGTTCTATACAATTATATTAAAAAGTGTTCTGTACAATTATATTTTAGAACTTTTGAATATCTTTCATTTATAAACGAGTTATTTCACTACCTTGGTTTCCACCACAAGTGGGTTCTTCAGGCGATTTTAATAACTTTATTAAGTTATTTTTTAAGTTATCAAAAATCGCCTGAAGAAACCAATCGTGGTGGAAAACAAGGTAGTGAAATAACTCGTTTATAAATGAAAGATATATATATATATATATATATATATATATATATATATATATATATATCCAACTCAACCGTCTGCAACGACTCCTCCCCCACCCTTAGCGATTTGTAAAAAAACAATATATCGTATAAATTCAAATGCCCCTTTCGAGAATGTATCTCTAACAAACTAAATAATACCTACATTGGACATACTACTAACTCGCTTTCGCGGAGACTTACATTGCACTTAAATGAAAATTTTAACATATTCCGACATTTAAAACACCACGGTTATCAACATACACTTCTTAGGAAAACACTTGTTGAAAATACGCATATACTTAGACAAGAAAATAATAAACGAAAACTTAAAATCCTAGAAGTTATCTACATCAAACAGTTTAAACCTAGCCTAAATAAAATAAATTTCAACACCTCCACTAACATACTTCAATATCTATAATCGACGAGAGAGGTCATAGTTATTATACTTAACCCCCTACACCATAGTAGTAGCAGTTCCCAGACCAATCCCCTCATGCCACTGTACTCTCATTTGACCAAAAGCCCACTACCACCATTCCTTCTCGGCCTGCAGCCACGTGTAGATAAAAAAAACTTGACCTGTTTAATTTTCTCGTATAACTGTTAATAATTTAAATGTTCTATGTTCACTGAACATTAAATGTTCATCCTTTGATAATGGCTTATGTAGCTGAAAGCTCAGACCTGATAAGAAAATCAACAATTATTGCGATTTCTTGTCGTCTTTCCATGACAACACTATGAATCTAACCAGATCATACGAAAGGATCTTACACAAAATAAATTGACAGAAATTGTCTATATTATTCAATGAAACCTGTATTAATATATATATATATACATATATATATACTCGTTTCACCCCAAGCAAGGAAATGCTGACACTGGTGCCGAGTGGATTACAGTGAAAGTAGAGCGAAGAGAGAAAAGACAATAAACTGTACAACGGATGTTGAAGGAAGGATAAGTGAGAGATGAGAATCAAGATAATGGAGGATCGTAATCGACGTTGTAATTAAACCTCACGATATTGTAGCAAGCGTGCAGAAGGGATTTCCACAGTTGGGTAGTGCGAGAAAAGAAACTAATAAAGGCGAAGTTGCGTTTACATTTGCCTATTTTGACAGTAAAAGGATGGATTCTTGTTGTACGAGCAAAGTAATGAGGTGGGAACATTAGAAAATGAAGCTCGTCAGAGAAGAAACCGTGAAAATATGTGTAGAAAAAGCAACGCGAAGCCACGTCCCCTCGCTGAGAATATGATTAAAACCGAGCTGCCACATCGGGACCGATTATATTGCAGATCTTCCTTTGGATTTTGTCGAGAACTCCAAGATGAATAGCAGGAACACTTAACCAGATGTGATAACAGTATTCAATGCACGGACTAATGGTAGATTTTTGTTATAGCTGTCGACTCGTAAGATGTGTATGACCATCGCTAACACCCTCCTTTTTCGTTTGCTTTTTTGTGTTTGCTTGTTTTTTCTAGATGGTTTTCTTTGTGTTTCGCTTGTGTTTCCTCTATGATTTCTTTATTCGTATCATACTTTTTAATGAATCCATTGAAGATGGTTTCTGTCACCCCAGATAGTTGCTTTATTCAATGATACTTGATGTTTCATGCGAAGGCAATTTCGCAACGTCCAGACATTAGATAAGCTCTCTCTCTCTCTCTCTCTCTCTCTCTCTCTCTATCTATCTATCTATCTATCTATATATATATATATATATGCATATCTGTTTTCAGTACTAAGTTCAGCTTCGTTCTTACAATGACATGATCAGAGCAGCCATTCTCACCATGCATAGATGAAACACTGTGCACGTCCTGCATACCTCTCTTGCGGATGTAATCAATCAGAGGCCACTGGTGGGAGTAGAAATGCACCCACCTAGCGATATAATCACCTTGCGCTTGGACTGAGTGCTAGATTTGAATAAATTAAACTCTGTACAAATGTAATATATTACCTTGTATGGCGGATGTAATTGTCATATAAATCCGGGCGTAGATAAAGTTAACAAAAGTAATAATCAGCTTACAATACAGATTGACAGATTCTTCCGACCGTATATAAAGACAACTGGAAAAACAAAAATGCGTGGCTGAAGAGATGGGGCTATGTGGGTAGCGTGTGAATTTTGACTGAACAAAAAAGATCTCCGCTGGCTTCCAACTCCCGGGAGATTCTTTGTGTGTGTGAACTCTCTCCGGCTTCAATCCGGCTCCACAAAAAGTGTCATCATCGAAGTATAATATAATCTTATATTTTTAAATATAATCTTATATTTTTATATATATGTAGTTCTTGTTGTTTTCCAGTAATAGTATATAAAACAAAGTTCCAGAAGCAGTAGACTGTTAGAGTTAGTTTTCCCGACGCCATATCTACCAATACCGTTTCAGGTTTCTCAGCCAGTACCAACCGACAAATATAACCTTGTTACCTCCTTGCACCGAGCTCAGTAAACCCTTTAACGATTCTTAGAAGTGATCTATTACAACTGTCCAGTGTCGGACACTAACTAAAGTGGCATAGCAATTTTTATGTCGGTGTAGGTGGAGAGCCATCAAGTGCTCATTTACTTCTTTTTGGGAGTTCTACAAGGCTTAGCAGATGTTTACTAGGAATAGCAAAACCTATACCAGCCTATCTATTTTCGTCAACTCTCTTGCCTTTCCAATAAAAGTGTAGCCACCTCCAACCTTCTGCAGTTGACCATCATCAGGAAAATGTGTTTCCAAAAGTGCAGCTATATCAATCGATAATATTTCAAATTCCCCAGAAAACGGCTCAACCCTTGTTCCCTGTTTAGGATGTGTTTTCCGGCTTTCTCTTTTCCAATCTTCTCACTTTGTTTTTTTATTTTCAATTGGAGTAGATAGATCTATCTATCGCCCGGTTTACACACCACCCACGTCTATTGAACAGGTTAAGAGGCTCATCCCTTGTTCCCTGTTTAGGATGTGGTTTCCGGCTTTCTCTTTTCCAATCTTTTCACTATTACGTAGTCCCCTGCACATCACTGGCGTTACCGCCTTGCTCGGAGTGATACGATTAAAAAAAAAAAAACAAAAAAAGAAACAGAGCCATTTTTAGTTCAGGGGCAGATCTTAAAGTGTTTATCCTCGAATCTTAGCACCATCCAGCGGGATATTTCCATTGTTCCTTTACTTTTGCATGGTTTCAAGTGCATAAAAGACACCCGCCAGCTACGCTATACTGATCAGAGAAATGAAATAATTCTTAGTTTATTTAACTTTTTTCTAGACCCTTTCAGTCGCCTTCTGGTGAGTAGTGATCTCCTAAAACGGACTGCTAAGACACTTCTAGAATCAACCACCTGTCTCAGTGAATATGAGCAAACAACATTTAATCTACCCAGAGGCCGCCTAATGTGCATGTCAGTAGCTCCATCCTGCTAGTCTGTCAGATGTGTACGCATTGCTAATTTCTATGACCACTAGACAGATCTAAGAGTACGTGTGTTTCAGCAACGCCTATGCCTTCGGTTTAAGTCGGATATAGCTTGCACAAAGACTCTCGACAACATATCAATATAACCTAAAGACAAGCAGGAGCAAGTTATAATATATACCGGGGTGTTATTTCAAAGTTTTCTTTCTCTTATATAAATGCAAAAAGGCAAAGAGAAGTCTCACCCTCAGTGAGCTTACTGCGAACCTGGTTGCGAACCCAAACGTGATTTTGTTCAGAAATAAATGTTTCAAGATTGTGAACCAGGATAATGAAGTGATTTTTAAATGCCGACACAAAAAGAAATTTAAATTAGCTGCTTAGTAGGATTTTTCCCCAAATATAATTTTTTCTTACGAATTCAGCTTCATACATGTTAATTTTCTGTTTTTTATGTTTGTATTTGATTTTTTTTGTCTTTATGCGGTTATTTTAGATTTTGTGTATATTGCATGTATAATATGAGATTCTTAGATGTATGCCTTCCTGTGCTTTTGTCTGTGGGAGGTAATAGATTTAATTTATTGGATTGTTTTTTTATGATTTTTATGTATGTGTGTGTTAATGTATATGTATTTTCAATTTCTGTGACATTTCCGGTACGTTCGCTATATTTTAATGTGAAGCTGTTTACTTCTCAACCCTTCACCTAACCTCAATATTTCTTCTCGAAGCTAACCGAATGTTTTTTAATATTCAGAATTAAATAAAACTATTTGATTTTTTGGATCGGATAAGATTGGCGTTTTACCCACCTGAGCAATAAATCAGGATTTATAATCGCTAAAATTATGAGGTTTCTTTTCTGTATATCATATTGCTGTGGATACCATCCATTGAGCTCTCTTTTTTATATATTTAATATTTGATATTAGTTGGAAGGTTATTTGGGATTATTCTTTCCGTTTTAAGGATTTTACATTATTTCATATCTCTCTCTCTCTCTCTCTCTATATATATATATATATATATAATTACAAAAAAGTGAAAAAACACGTAGATTAAAACCCACTTTTCAAGCATTTATATTTATAAAGAATGCTCGATACAGAGTAGAGCGTAATATTGTAAATTTGTTGCTAGAATGGTTTATAAAAGCATAATATCAATACACAAAAATTTTCATGTTTCAGAACAGTACTGTTCTTCTTCAGGTAATATGCTAAAAATATTTTTTATCATATCACCCGAAGAAGAACAGTATTGTTCTGAAACATGAAAACTTATGTGTAGTGATGTTATGCTTTTATAAACCATTCTAATAACAAAATTAATAGATAGATAGATAGATAGATAGATAGATAGATAGATAGATAGATAGATAAATAAATAGATAGATAGATAGATAGATAGATCCATACATACATACATATGTATGTGTGTGTGTGTGTGTGTGTGTGTATGTGTGTGTAACTCCGTAAGAGAATTTTGTAGAATAATTCAATAGGTCTGAGTTATATTACTAGAATTAAACATATTTTGCGAATTTACAGGTTTTTCTTTCAGTTATGCTTTGTCCAGGGTCGATCGTTGTTATGCAAGATGATATTCTCAAACCTTACTTAAGTACTCATATTTTCACATTTTCACATATACTATATTACAAAAAAATTTAGCTACTTTGAGTTAAATAACGCAAAAACATACAGAGTTTGTTTACAAACGCAAGAAGTTGAATTAACACAACTCACTGCCTATCGGTTGTCACCTGTTAAAATGTTACACGTATATATATGTATATATATATATATATATATATATATATGATTTGTTTGAACATTATTTTATATCGAATTCAAATTGTTCGTTTGTTTATAACCAAGTTTCGTTAATCTTCGTTAATTTCCGTAGCATATATATATATATATATATATATATATATATATATATATATATATATATATATATATATATATATATATATATATATAACTACATAAAAACATGTCACAATCATTCTGATGTGTAAACGCGTGCTTTTTTAATAACTAGCGCAATTGATTCGATTTTGTTGTAAAGCAAATCAGGCAAAAATATTTTTCGGTGAAGTTGTTTCGCAAAGAATTTTTGAACTCATTTTTTTCCATTTCAAAGAAAACTAATACTCATTAATAAAAATCATTTACATTTTATAGAGCCGTGTTTGAACATCGTTAATTTCGTTCGCTTATCCAAGCATCTCTTTCGCACTCTTTTTCTATCTCCCTTTATATATATATTATGAATTAAATGTACATCGCGACATAGAAATTTCTATGTTTCGAGATAGAATCTGGTCATCAGGCAATATAAATTATTTTCACACCTAACATCAAACATTGCCTGAAGACGAGATTCTATCTCAAAACATAGAAAGTTACGTGTCGCAATGTACATTTAATTCATAATTATATGATTATATTAATCTCTACAATATTTATTTTATCGAGCACTGTTTATAAAATAAATAAATAAATACCTGGGGACTCAAAACCGTAAAACTTTGGATCCTCTTCACCTGGATTTATATATGTATATATATATATACATATATATAAAGAGAGAGCGACAGAAAGAGGAAGAGAGGGAAAACAAACAGAAAGAAAGAGAGTGAATGTGTGTGTATGGTTTTTAAAAATTAATACTGTAAAGTGACTGTCTCATACTTTCCTCAGAATATATATATATATATATATATATATATATATATGTGTGTGTGTGTGTGTGTGTGTGTGTGCGTGTGTGTTTGAAAATGTTCTATATTTATAAGGGAAGAATGATCAGTATAGGGGAATGAGTGTTTCTTCATAGATTGTAGACATAGGAATCAATATCTGCATGGTGACAGACATTCACGTGCTTTTTACTTTAATTGCTTCACATTCTTAATGTCTGTATTTCACTTTATTGCTATTTAATTTCCTTGGGCTGTTTCAGCCTCTCCAACGCTTCCAGTTTATACCATCAATTTTTTCATCTCGATTAATGCTTTCTCCTGTCTCTCCTTCCCTCTATCTGACCTGTTAGTATCAGATTTCCCAAGCCCTCCGTCCTCATTGCATGTCCCAGGAACTTTAGCTGTCTCTTCCTGATGCTCAGTATTAATTTCCTATTCGTTTCCACTCTTTTCAAAACCTCATCATTCCTTACTTGCTCGATACGCAGCATCCTTCTGTAGAACGACATTTCAATTCCCTCATTTTGTTCCCCATCTCTCTCTACTCAATCTCTTATATGATCACCAAGTTTAATCATTTCTGCAATATGACATTAATGTCCTTTTAGTTTAACCTAAATTTCATTTTTGTCACTTTCACTATCCTCTATTAATAATAGATAATAATAATATTTCTCTCTATTGTTTTGTTCTCTCTCTCTCTCTCTCTTTCTCTCTCATCTATGTCTCATTCATCTGCTTTACCCAGTTTAATCCTTCATTCGCCCTCTGTACATTTTAAATTTCATATTTATTTTTCTCAGTATCCCTCTGTATTTGTCTGTATTGTTTTGTTCTCTCTCTCTCTCTCTCTCTCTCTCTCTCTCTCTCTCTCTCATATGTGATTCATTTATCGCCTTTACCTAGTCAAGTCCTTTTTGCAGGACATTCATTTTTCCTTTCTTCATCTTAAATTTCATATTTTCTTATTCACTGTATCTCTGTATTACTCTCACTAATTTTTTCTATCTCTCCCCCTCTCTCATTTATCGTCTTCATACAGTTTTATATTTTTTTCAGCGAAGACATTCATTCTCCCTCTCTTCATCTTAAATTTCATATTTTTTTTGTCAGTATCCTTCTGTATTTCTCTCTCTAGTTTCCTTCTCCATCTCCCTCTTTCTCTCTCATCTATAATATATTTATCTACTTTACCCATCTTAACCTTTTTTGCAAGAAGACATTCATTTTCCCTTTCTTCATCTTAAATTTCATATTTGTCTCTCTCTCTCTCTGTATTCCTCTCTCTAGTTTTGTTCTTTCTGTCTCTTTGTCTTTCTCTCTCTCTCTCTCTCTATCTATCTATCTATCTATCTCTCTGATATTTGATTTATTTATGTAATTTACCTGGTTTAATCCTTTTTGCAAATGGACATTCATTCCCCCATCCTTCATCTTAAAGTTTATATCTGTCTCTCGCAAAGTCTCTCTGTATTTCTGTCTTTAGTTATATTCTCTCTCTCTTTCTCTCTCTTTCTTTCTTATCTATGTCGCATTTCTCTGTTTTTCTCAGTTTAATCCTTTTTACGAAAGTGTGACGAAGGTCTCCGGCCGCTAGTCGTGATGGCTTCGACACAGTAGCTGGTCTTCAAGTCCTCTATTACAACGGTGTTCTTCCTCGCCCACGCTGTGAAGTTTGATCCAAAAAAAGTCACGCTGAAATCTTGCTAGCAGTCTCTTTACCAAGTTGAACCAGACCGGATGTGCGTGCACATTTGGGGTAATGAACAGGGCACCAAAAATAAATTGAATGACGCCTGAATAAGTTGCGAAAAAATCTTTATATACAAGCAAAAAAACAAAAAGAAATAGAATATGACAATCGTAAATATCTTATCTCTACAACGAAGCTAAATAATGTTTGTCTTCTTAACATTTATTCAAGTTTTTGGTTTGTAATATCTGTTCAATCCCCTCGGAGTTTTCAAGTTTGTGACGATTCAAAATGTCTTATTCGAGCTTTTCACCGAAGCTTTACGGAAACTTCCAAATATTGGTCTCCCTGTGTGGCGGATAACGGAGCGGTAATTCATCTTATTGGTCTTAGCTCAGGGCAACAACTGGCCGGTTCGTTGTTTGATTTTAACTCTTTTCGGTCGGTATGCTGAAATCTTTCTGTTTTTTTAAATCTTCAGCCAGGACTCTATCGGAGGCGACCGTCTGTGCCTCTACGGTTGGCACCCAGTGGCGTGGAAATTATCTCTGTCTGTACATATTTAGTCAGGAGCTCTATCGGAGCCGACCATCTCTGTCTCTACGGTCCTGGCTTACCGTCAGTCCCTTGTCCTTACATTTTGACTGGTCCCGATCCAACGACAACTCACTTTGTTTCTCTGGGGCTCTATTCTTATGCTTTTCCCAAATTCTCTTAGAGGAGGCATTACGGACACGGGGTGTCCATGCAAATGAAACCTTTAGCCAATGAAATCACTCTCGCCTTCGCATTTTGAGGTGGAATTACTTCCTTCCTTTGGTTTAACCAATGAAACAGCCATATTTCTGGTCACATCATTTCTTTCCGTCATCTTCCCTTAGCCAGCTGATTAAATCATTTATTTTTCAGATTTTAAAATCTGTTCACAGGATACTTGAGAATTTCAGGATTTAAACTTTTTGGCCTCCTCAAAAATTTGTGACAATCCCGAAACAATGTTTTGGCTACAGCTTATTTTTCACTTTCTCCAGCTGTAAGGCTCAGGGCTTTCAGTGGTATCTTTCTTAGTCACTTGTTTCCGCTTTGTCAAACAATGGCCGACCGATGCGATGACCTCGTCTTACCTGCTGCCTCTACCAGCAATGGTTTTTAATTCACTCAGCCAGTTTCCAATATTTTTCATTTTGCAATATTTGCTCTCTGTTCATAATTACTCAGAATAACAATTCAACCAAATAAAAAATGTATTATCT
>JBBBDQ010028981.1:75000-234801 GCA_037127315.1 Ascarosepion bandense
GATAAAGTGAACGTGGCGTTAAGTTACCGTCGAGTAAGTTGCACCAAGGATAACCTGAAATTGTTACACTGGCAAGTCAGGTGGCGGTTACTATTCTTGATTCTGTCATTAGATAACCATCTCTTCTTCTGACCGATAAACAATAATAAAACGTCAGGAAAACAATCGATATACAAAACCAGATTTACACTTCACTTTAATGGTGTTGGTGGGAGTTCTTGTGCTGGTGGAAACCTGAAATTATTTCGTCAACAGACAGTCATTTTCCACCTCGTGATAATTACGACCGATTAATCTCGCTACCCTGAACCTCCTCCTCCTTTGTTTCGCCCCCCCCCCAACACAGAAAGTTAAACCCGTTCCAGTACCTCCTGACACCTCGTTCACAAACCTTGCTAATTACAACAATTTAGGACTTTATCGATTATGCTATATTCAAAGAGAGAGTGATAGAATAACAGAGAGACATAGACAGGGTGAGACAGAGAATGTGTGTGTGTGTGGGGGGGGTGTAAATATATTGGCTCGGATTTGACTAATTCAAACATAATTCCGCTTGACCGATAAAAGAGTAGAAAACACTGATCAACAAACTTTCTAAAATAACCCCAAGAAATGTATAAAATTGCTTAAAAAAATAAGCATAATTTTTTAAAAAATATGGTTTTCCGCAACACAGCATGAACAAGAAATTATCAGCCGAAATACTTCCAAATCAATATATCTTCTTCTATGTGCCCTGTCCTTTCAGAACGTAGGCGATCATGGTTCGCCACGTCTATTCCTGGTGGCTCTTAGTATGTTTTCTTCTTTTACAACTCGCAATCCCCGTTCCGTCATTCACCTGATCAGGCCCTTCAAATATGTTATCCGTTGCCTTCCACTGTCTCTTTTTCCTTCTATCTGGTCTGTCAGTATCAGGTTCTCCAAGCCCTCATTTCCTCATTGCATGTCCCAGGAACTTCAGATGTCTCTTCCCGATGCTCACTATTAGTTTTCTTTTCGTTGCCATTCTTTCCAACACCTCGTCGTTGATCGCATGCTCGGTCCACGATATCCGCAACATCCTTCTGTAGAACAACATTTCCGCTGCTTCTAATTTTTTCCTCATCTTCGATGATATTGTCCAGCATTCACTGCCTTGTTGAAGAACTGACATCACATATGTTATGTCGTGAGTAAGAATAAATAACTCAACAACAGGAATAGGTTAATCGTTGTATTCCGTGAAAATAGTATTTACAAAGATTATTAGTATCCAATACAAGAATAAAGGTTAATCGTCTCAACCGTCGTAAGACGTAGTATGAGCAATGGGTACTTCCGGGTCGTCACCGGAAGTCTACGACTGACTTGTCGATCGGCTGCTCGGCACACTCCCCTACGTAGATGCCACCATTACTTTACATAGTAATGGAATAGTCCATGATAGCCGAATAGGCGCAGGCCTCCCAACAACATAGGAATCCAGTACTCTTTTCTTTGTTTCTAGCGAAATTTTCCTGTCTCTTAATACTCTACTTAGCTTCTGGAACGCGTCCTTTGCCATGCCAATTCGCCTTTGTATCTCTGTGTCGCACTTTCCGTCTCCTGTTAGAACACTTCCTAGGTATTTAGATTTTTGTACTTGCTTGGTTCTGGTATCCCCCACCTGTATTTGGCATTTTGGGTTGCTCTTTTTGCTGATGACAACGCATTCAGTTTTGTTGCTGTTTATTTGCAGTCCTTTTTTGTCACTCTCCTCAGCTACCTTCTGTAGGAGGTTTTGTAGTTTTCTTTCCGTGTCTGCAGTCAGCACTGTATCATCTGCATACCTTGCGACACGGTATAAAAAAGAAATTAGCAGCCGAAATACTTCCAAGCCAATATATATGGAGCTACAAGCTTTAAAAACAAATCTGATATATGAATAATATTCACCTAAAAATTTCTTTTGCGGATCTTCGGCAAGTAAAGTTGCAATCCTAGTTTCAAACGATTTCGCATTCGGTTATTTAACCTTTTAGGGGCACGTCGGCGTGGTGTAATGATTAGCAATCGGATCTCACGAGGATCATTAGTAGTGAGTTCGATCCTCACTGGACACTCCCTACTTTCGGTCGTGTGTTACGTCCAAGCTACGCTTAGAAAACCACCTTTCTCCAGGTTTGGGAGTTAGCGCAGGGCTAACAACCCTTCCCCATAAAAACAGTTTGTTACGGAAACAGCAAAAACGCTGCCCTACATACCATTAGGTGTAAGGAAAAGTTTTTTATTTATTTATTTAACGTCTGATGTTTTTTATTATTATTAATCAATTTATACCAAGCTGATATGGCAACACCATTTAGTGCACGGACGAACAGTAGATTTATAAATGTAATTTAATGAGAAAATACTCTCTGGTTCTACACAGTGACTCAAACTTCCTAGCAGTTGATGCAGCCTTTCATGCAATATATTCGTTCCACTTCTGGTCAGTTAAAAAAATTGTTGCCAAAACGGGCAAGTAAAAAAATTCAAATACTTGGGAACTGTTTTGACAGAGGATAGAAAATGCGTCACGGAGATCCAAAGACGCATTGCCATTGCTAAAGACACATTTCAAAAGCTACCCCGAGTACTGAAAGACAGGAACATCTCATTAGAAACAAAGAAAAGAGTGCTGGATTGCTACGTGATATCTGTCCTTCTGTATGGAAGTGAATGCTGAACTATCTCATCAAAGATGAAGGTGAGGTTTGAGGCAGCCGAAATGTGGTTTTACAGAAGAATGCGGAGGATACCATGGACAGAGCAGGTGTGCAAACATGAGGAAGAGACAAATGAGGTTTCTGGGACACGTAATGAGGAAGGAGGGCCTGGAGAACTTGATACTCACAAATCGGATAAATGGAAGAAGAGACAGGAGAAATCAGCGCGAGACGTACTTGTTAGGTCTGAGCAAATGGTTGACGGAACGGAGCTTGGAAGCAGATACCAAAAGAAAAAATTACTGAGAGCGACAAGAGAAAGAGACAAGTGGAAGTCCTGTGGGTATTTGTGTCTTCTCAGAGTGTAGTTCGTAGCCGAATTAATAACCACTCGACCAGCTGCTACTCGTAGAACCCGGAACACTGCTTCACCAGGGACTCCGTTTCCTGCGCACCGTAAGCAAAACGCTGTCTCCCAAACACCGGTGTAGCCTTCTCGAGTCGTAAATAGCAAAGAGTCACCCGAAACAGAAGTAGGCTCTTTTTATGTGTTTTTTGGTCTCGTAATTTCCCACTCTCCGAGAGCCTCACTTTCACCAATGACGCATGCGCCGTGTCATTCGAAAAACTGCCTCGCATGAGCTCGCCTCGCGGTTCCATTACGTCTAGGAACGCACGTGCAAACAAACCGCCTTCTTTTGCTTCGGCGAGGTAAGTCTCCACCACACTCCCCCCTGATCTCATCATCACAAAAAGTGCATTCGGGAGCGGGTCTCTTCTGGCGGGTGCTCCTTCGGAGGGGTACGACACAAGGTTCGTCCTCAGATGGGCTGTCACCTGAGGTTTCGTCATGCACGTCAGCATCCGCTGTTAGTGGACCATCGGAGCCATCACTTGGTTGACCTGACCCCAAGTAAATAAATCGCTCACTCTCTTCTGTGTCGGTTTCATCGCCCGACGATGCATATGGTCCTGAAAATGGCCGTAGGTCTTTGACATGGCGTGGTACCCCATCAATTCGCACTGTCAGTGGGCTGACAATTTCGGTTACCCGCCCGGTCCTGAACTTGGTTGTGCACTTGCCGTGCGGATTTTTGGCCCAGACAACGTCACCTTCTTCATATCTCCCTCCGATAATCTGTGGTTCTGGTGGGGGTTTGGCTTCAATGCCTTTTACTCTGACGTGGTAATTATGCAGCACGTCAGCCGGTGCCGTGGAAGGTGAGACATCGTCCTTTGGCGTGACATTATACCAATAAACGGCCTCCAACGCGGAACAACCCTTCCTTGCTGCGATGGTCTTAATGCTCCTGTGGCTGCGCTCCACAATTCCATTACCAGCCGGTGAATATGCGCATCGGAATCTTAACTGCACACCCCAGCTGTTTACAAACTCTTTAAAGTGTCTGCAAGTGAACGCAGGGTCATTGTCAGTCAATATCTCGGTTGGTGGGCCCCGTTCAAAGAAAATCATCTTCAACTGGTGAATGACACTATGTGCATCTTGTCGACGCAATGTCCGCCAAATTGCAAACCTGGAGGGACCGCAATCAATGAGCGTTAAAAAATGCACGCCATTGTAATGGGTTATGTCCATTGCTACTCTACTCCAGTTGTTTTCCACGCTCAATTTTCCCTTTTTCCAATGAACTGGCGCCGGATCTATAGACTGGCAGGCTTCACAGGCTTTGATAACCGATCGCACGATTTCCTTCGACACTAGTGGGTCGATAAGTCTGGCGAAGTATAGGGTTCGTTTCACGCCCGCATGTCCACTTTCTCGGTGGACGTCAACCACCTGACTTTTATTCAGTCGGCACCTCATTGCAGCGCAACTCTCCGGGACTGGCTCTTTTCCCTCCTTATGTAGATTCAACCACTTGCGTGGCACTCTGGTGAGGCAATCTGCGCGATTTTGACAGGATTTCACCAGCGTGACATCCATGGTCAATTTATATTCTTCCATTAATGCCCGAAGTGTTCCTAAGCGTCGTCTCACTAGCATTTCACCAGCCGCCTTAGTGTTCACACGTGCCTTCCCAGTCAAGGTGTCGGATATCCACCGATGTACGCATGCTGAATCGGTGACCAGATGCAACACTGTAGCCTGCCATTGAAGGGCCAGGTTGATGCCTTTGACTGCTGCATCTAATTCAGCCAGATTGATATGCCTGGCATCATTGGTCGGGCGCAACCAACAAGCATCCTCAACGATGCTTCCATTCGCCTCTAACGCCACTCCTGTGGCCACAGAACTTGCATCCACCCAGACCTTCATCTCGTTGCCATTCATGCACCAGTCTCCTCCAACAGGGTCCATTTCACACACTCTGGTCATCGTCTCTTCCAGCATACGAAGCAGATTGGCATTTTTGATTTCCAAAGTATGCCTCACCAGATTCCGTCAGGCGAACACCTCCTAGCTGTTTGATCGCGTCGATGCCAATAAGCAGGTCAAAACCCAACAATTGTCCATCCACGACCAGGACCTCAATGTTCACGGGCTGAGACTGTTCAACTTCCAATTTTATTCTGCCGTGCCCCCGGCACTTCAAAGTCTTCCCGTTGGCCGTCAGTACTCCTACTTCCTTCTGTCTCCAATGGCGACACACAGCTTTGCTCACCAGCGTCTGTGAGCAGCCGGAATCCACCAGAGCTGTGCACTCTCGCCCATCCACGAGCACTTTTACGGCGGGCAATTTCTTGATTCTCACTTGCTCAGGGAGGAGACTGGCGCTGAGGTCTCCCCCCCTTGGGCGTTTCCCTGGCATCTTGATGATGTATGTCCAAGTTTATGGCATCTGAAGCATCGGGTTTCACGGTGAGACTTCCGCACTCGACCGTCCGACCTCACTTGGCGTCCCTGCATACAATCCTTCGCCATGTGGTTGGGTCCAGAACACTTGTAGCAAAAAAAGGTCTCACTGCGCGAGTTATCAGGGAGCAACTCTGAATTCGAATGTGTTTTGCCAGTGGATGCAGCGACCGATTCCTTACAGCTTCCGTTGTCGGTCATGATAGCTCGTGCTCGAGTCAAAAGCTGCTCCAATGTCATGGTCTCCATTCTGGACGAGGCACGAAGAAGCTGTCTAACATATTGTGGCAACCCCGAAACGAACGCACATATCATCCATCGTTCGGGCAACGATCCCTCAACCAGCCGAGCTAAACGATGTAGTTCGGCCAGAAACTCGTCCACTGTTTCTCCCGAGCGAAGTTGCCGAGTAACAAATTGATCGTATGCATCAAATGCATCGGTCGCATACGCGGTCATGAGGGCCCGTTTAATTTGCTCCGCATCCGCTTTCTGTTCCTTGCTGAGCTGCCTGTATACGGCAAGAGCACCGCCTCGGAGGCGTAATGGAAGAATCCGTTCAACTTTGTCCATAGCACAGAGTTCGCAGACCAACTCTGCATTTTCGATCCACTCGACGATTGGCATATCAGTTGCAGCGCCACTGAACTCAGGAATCAACCGGACATCAAAGACTTTGCCGTCCATAATGGAAATCGTAATAGACGCCGAGATAGCTTGTGGGTATTTGTGTCTTCTCAGAGTGTAGTTCGTAGCCGAATTAATAACCACTCGACCAGCTGCTACTCGTAGAACCCGGAACACTGCTTCACCAGGGACTCCGTTTCCTGCGCACCGTAAGCAAAACGCTGTCTCCCAAACACCGGTGTAGCCTTCTCGAGTCGTAAATAGCAAAGAGTCACCCGAAACAGAAGTAGGCTCTTTTTATGTGTTTTTTGGTCTCGTAATTTCCCACTCTCCGAGAGCCTCACTTTCACCAATGACGCATGCGCCGTGTCATTCGAAAAACTGCCTCGCATGAGCTCGCCTCGCGGTTCCATTACGTCTACGAACGCACGTGCAAACAAGTCCATGATCGCCTACGTCCTGAGGGGATACGGCACATGAAGAAGATGAGGTTCATTTCAAGAGCAGCAACCAGGTTTACTTTGTCAGCCTTGGCAGATTTCCTATTGAGACAGGATTAATGGTGGGGTCTTCTGCATAGATGCTTACTTGGAACTGATGACATGAGGAGGAAGATCATTGATGAAGACAAGAAATAGCATACGATCTAAGCCATGAGGAAAACCCGCGTTTGCGTAAAAGATCTTGAGGCTCGCCTGTTCATATGACCTTCATTTCACGATTCGATAGGAACGATTGAATTAAATGAAACGATCGTCCAGAAATACCGACCATCTGGTTCGAGAACTAGACAAATTGTCGGAATGTTGCTTCTCGTTGCATCTTCGCATGCTAACATTTTAGCGGACATGATTTAGAAAGATTGTATTGAATCCATTACTCTGTTAGTTGCTAAGAAACATGATTCACTGCCTGGTGCAAGACAATTTTTATCGGTAAATGTTTGTTTTGTTCCCCGAAGGCCTTTACCCCTTCAAATCTTTCCAAAACACCCCTATTTCCGTGCAAATGTATATGCTGAACTCAAATCGATAATTGTTTATTGAAGAAACCTACCTTTTATTCATGGTATCTAGGAATAGTTTTCTTCGGGGATTTATAATATTGAATGATATTAAACGAGACATTTATATCTTCTTCTTCTTCTTCTTCTTCTATGTGCCTTGTTCTTCTTCTTCTTCTTCTTCTTCTTCTTCTTCTTCTATGTGCCTTCTTCATCATCATCTTCTTCTTCTTCTTCTTCTTCTTCTTCTTCTTCTATGTGCCTTGTTCTTTCAGGATGTAGGCGACCATGGCCTTCCACGTCTCCCTATCCCTGGTGGCTCTGAGCACACCTACTCCTGTAACATCTCGCAACCCTCGTTTTGTCATCCACCTGCTCAGGCCCTTCAAATATGTTATTCGCTACTTTCCACTGTCTCTTTTTCCCCTCTATCTGGCCTGTCAGTATCAGATTCTCCAATCCCTCCTTCTACATTACGTGTCCCAGGAACTTTAGTTGTCTCTTCCTGATGCTCAATATTAATTTCCTTTACGTGTTCATCCTTTCCAAACCCTCATCATTGCTCACATGCTTCGTTCATGATATCCGCAGCATCCTTCTGTAGAGCCACATTTCAGCTGCTTCAATTTTGTTTTCATCTTTGATGAGATTGGACAACATTCACTGCCATATTTAAGGACTGACATCACATAACAATCTAGTACTCTCCTCTTTCTTTCTAGCGAAACTTTCCTGTGTCTTAATACTTTACTCAGATTCTGGAACCCGTCCTTCACCATGCCTATTCGCCTTCGGATCTCTGTGTCGCACTTTCTGTCTTCCGTTAGAACACTTTCCAGGTATTTAAATTTTTGTAACTGCTTGATTTTAAAATCCCCCACGTGTATTTGACATTTTAGGTTGTCCTTTTTCCTGATTACCATGCATTCGGTTTTCTTGCACTTTATTTTTAGTCCTCTTTTATCACTCTCTTCAGCTACCTTCTGTAGGAAGTCTTGTAGTTTACTTTCCGTGACTTCAATTATCACTGTATCGTCTGCGTATGTTATGTTGTTCAAATTGTGGCCTCCGATGACAAATCTTGGCATTACTCAGTCAGTTAAGTGCCATACGTGAAACACGCTTGGGCAATCATGTCTTGAAAGATGATCCCGCAGAACGTTGCCATTGCTTTCTGCGGTAGACTGGTTGCCGGCCAAGGCTATAGACTCCAATCTGTCCTGTTATTTAACCCATAACTGGAGGGAAGAGACGGATTAATACCTTTCCCAAGGGTATTTGCGCGTAAGTGAATGCAATGAATTCAACTAGAATTTGAACTCGGGTCCCCGATTTCTCGTTCCGAGTCGATATCCACTGTACCACAACGCACATCTTGGCATATTCTTCTTAAATATGGAATCAACCTTAAAGAAAAAATTCAGAGGTGTATGTGTCAAAGCATTTTAATCACATCTAGAGGTTTATTTTTTTATTTTTTTTTTTCTGGAGAATTATTCCCCAAATTTGATTTGTTGCATTATAGATGATGCTCAAACTTTTTACAAGCAGTGATAATATTAGTTAAAAATAATTTCCTTTATATGGTATTTTTTATTTAGTATATTATTCTAGTATATTATTTGAAGACTACTTCTTTTTTCATGTGTTATTCAGTATATAACTATTTTTAGAAATACAATTTAATGGAGATAATTTTATCAGCTCAAAATCGCATACTTTAGTGATGCATTCGTTCTGGAAAACCATACGCAGATGGTAGATCCCATACTTAACCCTGGAACACTAACCATCAATTAAAGTTGCACCACAACTAACCATGGATATATCATATCCGATTTTGACAATATCAAACAATATTAAATATAAATCTTTATTTGAAATATTTTACATGCAGGCACTTCTAATTTTGTACTTTGAGTTAACATTAATAGGAACTGAAAAACATATTATTTTAGTAATAAAATCAGGTACTGAATATTTAATTAAATTGTAATTAAAATGGCGTCATTTGCGCTGGGTCCTATTTACGCATGGTTAATGTTCTCGGGTTAAGTAAAACCTATTTTTGTCTTATTTTTAGTTAGTGTAGTAGAACTGTTAGAGAGATTTTGTATTGGCTTAAATATAGGCATTAATAAACTCTTAACACAGACAGAGTTCTGCTAAGTATATGTATTCAGGACAGATCCATTAATGAGGGAAATGGATCTAACGATATTCTCCCTTGCGTTTTCTCAAGAAAGGAAAGAAGTTCTTAAACAGATGAGGCATTGTTTTCTGTCGGCGAGACCGTGGCTGATTGCCAGAGGTTCTTATTCGTTCTCTCTCGAAAATTGACGCACTTTCGTCGTCTACAAGTAATTTGTTCTACCTCTGAAGTATCGGCAAATGTGTGGTCCTTTTCTGAGAAACCCGTTCGTCGCCAATTAAAGGGTTCTTACCATGTCTCTGTCTCTTAAAAATTTGTAGAAGTGTCATGAGTACAAACCTTTCTTGCACCTGTGTGTTGCGATTCGTCCCTGAAAGAGACAAATCTCTTGGGGATACTGTGTTTTTCCGTCTATCCTGATAACTGATATCTCCGTACTGGGGTTTGGTATCTAGTAACTACACTTGATCCACCAGTGGCCAGTTTTTATTCAGTCGCTTGTGTGTTTTTGGATGTGCGTTGTGGTGCAGTAGTTATCCACACGGAATGACAAATCCAGGAGCCGAGTTCGAATTCCATTTGAATTCCTTGCATTCACTAACGAACAAATACCGTTGGGAAAGGTATTAATCCTCCTCTTTTCTCCGGTTATGGGTTAAATCATAGGACAGATTCTATAGTCTTGGCTGGCAACCAGTCTACTGCAGAAAGCAATGGCAAACTACTGCGGGATAATTTTCTGCCCAGTCAGTCATGTCTCTTTCGAGACATGATCACTCAAAGCGTGAATCACGTATGGCATTTCACTGACTGACTGAATATAATATTTGGAAACATAATTAAACTTTGTACTGGGCATAAAGTTTGAGATCGGTTTTCTATTGTTATGAAGTAATAAACTGATTCTCCATTAACTATAATTAATATAGTAATGTAATATAATCTATCTCTTCTCCCTTCAGCTATGATGTAAATGGCAGGACAAATTGGGTTCTATAGCCTTGGCTGGCAACCATTCTACCGCAGAAATAATGGCAACCTACTGCGGGAAAATCTATTACCCAGTCAGTCATGTCTGTTTCGAGACATGATCTCCCAAAGCGTGTAACACGTATGGCATTTCACTGACTGACTGTGTCTTTCTAGAGCCAAGAAATTATTGACGCACCAGTTGAACGTTTTAGAAATAGGAGGAATCGTTAATGATGGTGTTGCATTAATGGCTGTTAGTAGCAGCGCTCTAATATCATTATTTCATATTTTGTTTGGATCAGTTCTTGTGGCTTGCTGATTTTAAAAGAAGATAGATGATAACCAGCCTAATTAAAGACTATGTATTTTCTTCGGTATCTCCAGAAAAATATCGAACCGAATTGATACGAGGGGCCTTCAAAAACGGGTATCGGTGCACGGATATCCGACAAAGAATGCTCGAAAATAGCACCTTAACTTTACAGCAGGCCTACGATCAAGCAAGTCTACTAGATTTAGCAAGACAAAATGCTAAAAAGTACAATACAAATGCGGTAACGTCAGAGACATTTTCGCTTATACTCCCAGATCTTATGAAAAAATAGGCGGACGCAGTTGGATGAACTTCCCAATCCAACTAAAGACAAAAGTTTGCCAATCCACATCGCCTTTCGTATCACCAGACAGTGATAGAAAGGCATTATTTCAACCCTGGCACCCAAAGCCATATCAAGCAAGCCGCCTGATTCATCAAACCAAGATAATCAGACCCAAAAGATGAAATCATCGGCGACTATATTTTGGTCTTTGCTTTTGCTGTTGAGGTTGTCGCTGTTACCAGAGTCGGTTAGTAACACTGCTTATGATGTTGGCCACCTTGGCCTCCATACTTGCATTTATTTGGACGGTTAGTAGCACTGCTTATGATTTTGGCCACCTTGGCCTCCATATTTCGCCTTGCATTTATTTGGTCGGTTAGTAACACTGCTTATGATTTTGGCCACCTTGGCCTCCATATTTTGTCTTGCATTTATTTGGTCGGTTAGTAACACTGCTTATGATTTTGGCCACCTTGGCCTCCATATTTCGCCTTGCATTTATTTGGTCGGTTAGTAACACTGCTTATGATTTTGGCCACCTTGGCCTCCATATTTTGTCTTGCATTTATTTGGTCGGTTAGTAACACTGCTTATGATTTTGGCCATCTTGGCCTCCATATTTTGTCTTGCATTTATTTGGTCGGTTAGTAACACTGCTTATGATTTTGGCCACCTTAGCCTCCATATTTCGCCTTGCATTTATTTGGTGGCCAATTTTCGATTGAATCTTTTTATCGAGACGGTCTTTCTTTTTCGTACCATACAGTTAATTTTTAATTAATCTGCGTTTATCATCACTTTTCGGTTATTCTAAATGACTTTTTCATAACAAAAAACAGGGAAATATAAATAATATAACAGAAATTCCAAAACAGAGAGCAATGAAAAACAAATTTGTGAAAGCAATGAAACAAAAAAGATCTCCACCAAACAATTTAGTTTAACAAAACGGATTCTTATCGTCTAAAAGTTACAAATTAAAAGAAAGACCTCTTCTAAAAAAAATAAAAATAATAACAATAACAAATAAATTCACTGTAACAACACAACTAAAAAGGTTTCCTAGTTTGTTAAAAAATTAAAAAGAACAAAATAATCAAATTAGAAAATAAATACTACAAAACAAAAATCTGTAAAAGAAACAGGTGTAAAGGTTTTTAACAATTAAATAAAATGGCCGGCGTAACCCGAAACAATAAAAGAAACAAATTAAAGAACAAAAAACATGTAGAAAATGAAAACGAAAATAATTAAGCGAAGGAGAAGATATACAAGAAGAAAGATAACGACTGAGGCTGAAAAATAAAAGTAACTGAAAAAAAAAGGTACACAAAAAGTAAATCAATTGACTAATGTAATTAGATGCTTCAGTATCAACAAAACAAAGGACGGGAAAAGTGAAAAAAACAATTTAAAACAAGTCTTCTGCAAGAAATAACAGTTAATAAAAACAAGTAAAAATAAGCGATTACTTTAACTTAAAATGTAATAGTTTTTCTAACACAAAAAATATGATTTCAACTCGGTTAACGACTAAGATACGTCGTGCCTCTGACAAAACTAGATTCGTTCTAATCTTTAATGATCTTTGGATACAAGCAAAGTTCTATATCTATTCAATGCAGATCCATTAATGCGAAAAATTGATCATACCACAGTTAAATCTTTTTAAAATTCTTTCCTTATTATTTTTACTTTACACACAAGTGCTTAAACGTTTATTTTTAATAAGACGTTTACAAATGTCTCTGGAGTCTGTAGGAGTAAATTGAAAATATCAGCGCACAAATATCAAATTTTTTAAAGGATAGAATGGGTCTTTTTAACTTACTTGATTCCATGGATTCATTTACATTTTTTTGCCGCAAACTAACATAATATTGATCAATATCTCCAGAACAAGAACATTTGAACTTCAAATAATTATCGCAATAATGTCTTTTATGGCGAACTTTTGTCTCTTTTGTACTTGAGTTTGTGGGTTTTAAGGAATATTCACATTTGGACATTAACATAGGTACGTATTATCTGACAGTATTTCGCAGCACATTTAAGATGATCGCAGGTCACAGTTGTGTTCTACAGAACAGCACTTGTTTGAGGAGCTGAGATCATGGGGAGTTAATAAAATAAAAGACATTTTTTTGTATGTATTAATGTACCACCGGATTGTGGTCCAGTGGATATCGGCTCGGAACGAGAAATCGGGGCGCCGAGTTCGAATTCCAGTTGAATTCATTGCATTTACTTACGCGCAAATACCCTTGGGAAAGGTATTAATCCGTGTCTTTCCTCTAGTTATGGGTTAAATAATAGGACAGATTGGGTTCTATACCCTTGACTGACAACCAGTCTACCGCAGAAAGTAATGGCAACCTACTGCGGAATAATCTTCTGCCCAGTCAGTCATGTCTCTTTCGAGACATGATCGCCCAAGCGTGTTTCACGTATGGCACTTAACTGACGGAATGTACCACCGACGAAATTAAATTTCCAACAATTTGAGGAAAGATGTTAATTCTGACCTGGGGCTATTATTTTTATGTTAATGGGTGGTAGAAGTACAGATAATATTTCAAAAGTATTAAAGCGTATTGTAACCCAATTTTCAGATGGCTGGTCTTAATTTTAAGTTAGTTTCAAGATTAGAAAAGATTTTTTTTAAATTGGAAAATATAATTGTTTTTGTCGGGAAGAGTAGCCGAAATGTTAACAAGTGGAAAATACAGATACAAATACTCACTGGGTGCAAATACTCACTGGGTGCAAATACTCACTGGGTGCAAGTGGAAAATACAGATACAATGCTTCACTGATTGCAGGATTATTTTTAAGCAAATTCATCAAGTGATTCAAGACAAAATATCTGCCAGCCAATGGGTTTTGATGATTAGTGACCCTAGGTCGAAATGAGGCCTAGACAATTGCCTGTGTGCTGGGTTACCGAAATAGTTGATGGGTGCAGGCAGACAAAAAGAGGTAGTGTTTTCTCCCTTTCTATTGGAAGTCGAAATGGATCAACGTAATTGTTTCCCTTTGGAGATGGTAAGGGTTATGCAGTGAGGAAAATTAAAACACCATAACACTCTTTCCCACACTTATCTGGGTGTCTCATTAACAAAGTCAGAATGCAAAGACGGAATTTGTGAGTCGGCTTCCGTGTATTGAGAGAAGAGGTCGGAATAGAAATGTTGAGATACGGTCAGCCTGAAAACTCGCCTGCTGCTAGAAATAAGAGGAAGATGATGCGAGAGAGATATTGCAAATTCGACCAACTGATTATCCCGTAGAAATAATACAACACGAATATTTTCCTAAATGAAATACCAGCCAACTGATATTTCTTTTCCTTCACTTATTTTGACTTGCATGTAATCTTACAATTATTCGATATCTATATCTATAAAGGTTACGAGGGTGGACCTTGTGTAAGTATTTGTTTGTTTGAGTGATTTGACTTAGCGTCTGTATTTTGCGGTATAGCTCGACGGAAAATGTGCGCAGATGTAGATAAAAAATTTTAAAACGCTAACGACACCTTGAAAATTTTCAGAAAGTCAAACTTAGGGGTATAACAATATATATTATCACCCCACAAAGTCAGAGATCAGTTTATGTATTGTTATAATGCAGAATCGATCACCTCACTTCATATTAGCTATATCTATATATGTTACCCCTTCCCCTCTCACCCTAATATAATAGAGATATTCTACATTGTTATCTATATCTATATAAGTGACGAGTGAGGATGTTGTGCAAGTATTTTCTATGTAAATTCATCATATGTTTTTATTCTTATTAATCTTTAAACCGCTCGAGTGAAATCGGGCCAAACTGCTAATATATATATATATATATATATATATATATATTAATTCAGATACTTTAATCCAAGCGAAAAAAGCAGGAAGGTAAATTCCAAAAACCCGATCCTAATTAATATTAAAAATTTTATTTTAATATTAAAAAATGATACAGGAAGAGAGCTCCATGTAATAAAATATTACATAGCTTTTTTTGCGAACCCAGACGATGTCAATTTGTTCTTTTCTTGTTTATTTGATTTTATTTTGTTTTATCGTTTTCTTTTTTCTTTTTCCTTTTTTTCTTTTTCCTTTTTATTTTCTTTTTTAATTTCTTTGCAAATCTATTTAAAAAGGAAAATTAGACTGATTTTTCTCCATTTTCTGAAACGATTTTTCTGTTGCTGAAGTGATGTGTTATCCCCGTGGGGATTTTCATAACGAAATGGTCATTCAACATCATTGAATTAATCCTTTTTTAATTTATATATATATATATATATATATATATATATATATATATATATATATATATACATACACACACATATATGTATACCGTGTCGTTGCGCTCTTGAACTTGGATTTCATCATATACCAATCCATCGCAAGTCTGGACCATCCTCATCAAGTTGCACTAAACGATCTCACTTTGGCTAATATCAACACAGCGTGGGCAGAATCAGCCAAAAGACAGAGAGGTTGACTGGACGCAGCCAGGAGTCTTGTTATGGTTTACGATGGAGTAACGCACATATTATCTATTTCAGAACTTTAGACTATGAAAGAGTTTACAGCAAGCAGAGTTCATATCATGCAGGCACACGGTCACTCGTTTTATTTAATTGAAGCCGTTTAAGAGTGAACAGATTGTGACTCTTCGATAGGTTAGATGATCATTTCGAATAATTGCTGCAGCCACCTGGAAAAGGCCAAGGAGCATAACAGTCGAAACGTTATGATATTAAACACGAAAATGATTACAAAATAAATAATATTAATAAGGATAATTCTCCATTGCAGAAATAAAGACAAATAAATTACTTGAATACATTTTTTAAATCGGTTTCACCTCATGAAAGGCAGTAAAACGACTATGACACAAGGGGTTACAGGATGTAGAAGAATTAGGAACAAAAACATTATTAATGAGCGGAAGAGGAAAGAGTAAGCAGAAGAACAATAGCTAGCAAATGACATTGTACTGAAAGTTTTGCAGATAAAGTTGGCCGGAAAGCATGGAGCCGGAAGGGAGTTTTACAAGCGTGATGTACGAAAAAATACTGCATGAGCATAGACTTTACAATTACATCTAGCCAGTTTAGCTGTAAAATATCTCGAAATTTATATGAAATATGGAGGCATTTCTTAAAAGTCTAAGGGAAATAGTTTAATAACTGAATAGCGAACGAGGTGTTTGATTAATAAGAATAAATTTCTACAAATATTTTCACAGTTTCTGCTCCGATGAACTTAGCTGTCTGGTGCCCCCTATATATGAATTTACTCATGCCTCAAGATTAGCAAATATGTCCCACCCTTTCTACTGTGAAACCGAGAAACTGTAAACGCAAATACTACACTGGCAGCTTTTTTTCTCACAGTTCCCGCCTGTGAAATTCCCTCCGTTTACTTATTTCCCCGACAGCTACAATCTTCATTAATTTAAATGTAAAGTCAGTAGTCATCTCCTATCTCACTAATCTGCATCCTCTCTCTCATGTTCCTTTTTCTGTCCACTACACTCTCATCAGTATTCTCATCCTTCTCTTACCTACTTCCTGACACCCCCTATAACCTGTCACTCTTTCTCATACTTTCCTCTTATGAACACCCTGCAAAACAGGGGCAGTAAAATGCCTTTATTAAGAAAAAGTAAAATAAAGATTTCATTAAAAAATTATATTGATAGCTTTGCTTTAAATTTATGATATTCGTAACTTATGTAAGATATCGGTTTCGTATATCCATTATAAATAATTACCAACCTTGTTTACAAGGCTAAGTTCGTAAAACCGTATTTTTTCTTTCGATTATTCATATTCATCCTGTGTATTGTGTGTTTTTCAAATTTATATAAAAGCTCAACACAGGCCATATTATTTGTCTGACTTCCTGCAGAGCCGAGGTGATTACAGTCTATTCTGTTCGACTGTCAATACTCTACCAAGCAGCTTTCATTCTATCAGATTTCTTCTCTTTCTTCTTATTTCAATGCCGTCTGCACGTAACTCGTAAGTTATCTCTCGTTTACCACTTAGATTGTTGGAGGTTTATTCGTCTGTCTTGTTTACTAATCTACCTGTGCGTGACACCAGTTGGTCTCGAGGGACTACGGATTGCTTCTGTGGAGTTTTCTTTTTTTTAAATCCCAAACGTTATGCAAAGTGATAAGAAAAAGAAATATTTGATTAGTGTTTTGGAGTATTCCCTTTTTCAGAAACTAGTCTAAAATATATATATACTCCTGCCATAGTAAGATCCGAGAGATACCGCCAGATAACGTGAGATACCGAACCATACCGACAAATACCGAGGTTTCACGAAGAATACAGCGTCAGCAGTTCGTAGTAGCTCTGAGCTCCACTCATACAGCATATTATTACACAGCACCCGTCAGCTTCCGACGTCGACATATTACGGCTTCACTTCAGAGACTTGTATATATACTTCCGACTAAGTATATTCCTGGATTACTAACCTGAGTTCAACTTTGTATTCTTTAAGTTAATATACTTATTTTTCTATCTTAAATTCTGGTTGTTGTTCCTTTATTTTGTGCGGTTTTCTTTCCAGGGATCCACAGCAATTAGAAAGAAAGAAAAATGCGTTAGACTGCTATGTGATATCTACCCTCTTATATGACAAGGAATATTTGACCATCTAGTTATGGATGAAAAGAAAACGGGAGGCAATAGATATGAGTTTCAATATGCTGGGCATACTATAGACTGAATGAATAAGCAACAAGAATACCTTAAAGAAAATGTTAACAAAAAGAAAACTTATATTCAGAATTTAGAAATTACAGCTGAAATTACTTGCACATATAATGAGAAAGGGGTTTGGAAAAGTTTCTAATCACCTAGGTGCATCGAGAACAAGAGAGACCCGAGAGGGTAACGTGTCATCTACTTTACTGGGTATGTTTGAATGAAAAACGGGAGAGGAAATGAGAAAAAGTTAAAAATATCAATATGTAATCAATGGTTTTTCAGAACCGACAAATGGCACATACTAGGAATAAAAAGCATAAAAACAGAAAAGTGTACCAGACAAAAACTTATTTACCCACGACTGCAAGACGATTCTAGCAGAACCAGAATTTCTACCAGAATCAGAAATCCTTCAAGGATTTATTTTGATGGTCACAATGTTAGTGACGTAAGAAATGCTGATGAACCTATACTAACGTTAACAGGAAAAAAAGATTGCAGAAGATTCGAGTAAAAATAACAAAAAAAGCAGACAAAAAAGACTTATAATCAACTTTATGAACGCATAATGTATTATCTTCTTTTTCATATACCGTGCCCCTTCAGGACGTAGGCGATCATGAATTTCAAGTTGCCCCTGTCCCTTTTCGCTCTTAATAGTTTTCTTAATGTTATCTCTCCCAAACCCCGCTGCGCAATTCATTTGCTCAAGTCCATCAAATATGTCAAGCGCTGGTTTCCCCCCGTCTCTTTTTCCCTCCATCCGTGCTTGAGTATTAGATTCTCCAAACATTCCTTCCTCATTAGGTATCCCAGAAACCTCAGCTGCCTTCTCTTTATGATAAGTATAAGTTTTCTTTTCGTTTGCATCTTCTCCAACACCTTATCGTTGCTCACGTGTTGGTCCATGGTATCCTCAGCATCCTTCAGTAGAACGACGTTTCCTATTGCTTCCAGCCTCTCCTTCATCTTTGAAGAGATCATCAAACATAACAGTCTAATGCTCTTTTATTTGTTTCCAATGAGGTCTTCCTTTGTCTGAGTCTTCTTGTTAGTTTTTGAAATGCGTCCTTGGCGATGCCAATGCATTTTCTGTCAGAGCAATTCCCAGTTATTTAAACTTCTTTACCTGTTTTATTTTACTTTTCTCAAACTGTAGGTGGCGTTTTGGTTTGTTGTTTTTTTTTTTCTAATGAGTGTGAATTTATTTTTTTTTAAATTTTAAGCTGAATCATTTTTCTCGCTTTCTCTCGCTATCTTCTGTAGGAAGTCCTGCATTTTCTTTTCCGTGTCTGCTATCAGCTCCGTCATCAGTGTAGCTTACATTGTTGAGATTGTAACCGGCAATGATTCTAGCTCTCTCAGAATTGTTTCACAGTTCAATTTGAATAGATCCGGTGAGAAAACACATCCTTACTATTTTCTGCTGAATTCATTTCCTGTCCGTATGCAAGTAGTTTGTTGCCAATATAGATTTTTTGATTATCCTAACGTCTTTTCCGAATATATTGACGTTGTCGAGCATCTCTAACAAGCCTTTGTGGTGTACTTTGTCATACCCCTTTCGGTAGTGCGTAAAGCCCAGTTGCAGGTCCTTCTGCATTTGTATTGCTCTTTCTGATAGCATTCTGAGCATGAATATCGCGTTCCTTGTTCCGTTGTATTTGACAAATCTTCACTGTTCTTGCCCTATCTCTGGTCCGATTCTACTGCTCGTTCTGTTCATCAGAATCCGGACGATGTGCTTTGTTATGTGGCTAATTAAGATGGTTATTAGCAAGAGGAAAATTAAGAATGTGAGCACAGATTTTGAGAATTTGAGAATTGTATCAACATAACAATCGAATATCGTTTGTTATGTCTTTGTCTATGAGTGTATCAAATTTGATTAAAATCGAACCAATCCTTCTATAACCCAATTTTATCGATTATCGATTTTTGATAGCGCGTATGTAAATATAAAAGAGTGAACATTGAAGTTAACACTCAAGTGCGACAGCATTCATCAGGCCACGTTTTCAGTTTTTCCTCGGCTATTTATATATACGTGTCAGTGAGGCATTGTGGTTAATCCTTCTAACGGTTATTTTTGCGGGAGTGGCTTGGTTATATTATTCTTTACTTATTCTATTCATATATATATATATATATATATATATATATATATGAATAGAATAAGTAAAGAAAAATTGGAAAATAAGTATCTTCTATTCATATATATATATATATATATGAATAGAATAAGTAAAGAAAAATTGGAAAATAAGTATCTTCTATTCATATATATATATATATATATATATATATATATATATATATATATGAATAGAATAAGTAAAGAAAAATTGGAAAATAAGTATCTTCTATTCATATATATATATATATATATATATATATATATATGAATAGAATAAGTAAAGAAAAAATTGGAAAATAAGTATCTTCTATTCATATATATATATATATATATATATATATATATATATATATATATATATATGAATAGAATAAGTAAAGAACATTTAGGAAATAAGTATCTTTAATCGAACATATTTCCTTTTAACAAGCTTCTTCAGAAATTTATTATAGACGAATTATTTAAAAATCCAAGGGACAGTAGTTTGATTGAGGTATATTTTCATTGGTCAGATACGTGTCACGTGTGATAAAGCAGTGAATGAATATTAAATGCATTTCGTCACTGTCATTCACACATACTAATGTTATCGATATATACACACACTTAGGTCGTCTATGGTTTGGATGCAATCAACTCAAATTATTTTCGCTTACATATAATTACATTCATAATAAATCTCTAATGTTTTTATTACGCGTTGGCACACACACTTAAATAGACACATTTTTTCAACATTTGATATTCATTCATTGCTCTTTATTATTCATTTATTCGTCTTTAATAAATCTCTGAAAAAGGCGTGTTAAAATTGAAACATGTTAGATTAAAACACTTTTTTCTACTTGTTCTTCACTTATTCTATTCACATCTTTTCGAATTCCGATCCATATATTCAAAGCATATATATATATATATATATATATATATATAAAATAGTTCAACTTCTGCGATATATGCGTGACTCTTCAGAAATTAATTGAGCTCTTTCAGTGGCTGGCGTGTGTATGCACTGCTTATATACAAAACGTTAAAATTTCCAGTTTCTGATTCCATGCGCCTATGGCTTAAGGGGTAGCGACTCCGACTGACACCTAAATCGGTCAACTTCCGATCCCGGCCAGAAGCAAGTGGAAGTGTCTAGCCACGCTGATGATCTGTGATACAGAGAAACAGGTTTATATGTGTATGACTAATATATATATATATATATATATATATATATATATATATATATTGTAATAGTTGTTACAATGGTTTATAAATTCATAGTATCACTACACAAAAGTTTTCGCGTTTCGAAGCTCATTGTGCGCTTCCCAATGAGAAGCGCCCATAGAAGCTTCGAAACGCGAAAATGTTTGTGTAGTGATACTATGAATTTTTAAACCATTGTAACAACTGTTACTATATAACGCTCTACATTGTATCGAGCACTCTTTATAAAAGTAAATACATGAACAAAAGGTTAAAAACTTTGTCCCACTATATATATATATATATATATATATATATATATATATATATGAATTTACAACGAATAAATTTATGTCAAGTTATCAAGGGTTTCTCAAATCGCGCACGATATTTTGTACTTTCCTGGTAATCATTTCTTGAAAAATATGAATTTCATTTTCTCTTTCTTTTTTCTTTCTTACCGGAAGGCGAATTTCCACCACATTTCGAAGGTAACAATGGAAACTGCCAAAGTACGATTAACAAAGAATGGTAAGAAAATCCCTCACTGCATTCGATATATTTTAAGAAAAATATTCTACATGCAAATAAATCGAAATGAAAGGTGACAAAGAACGAAATCTGTAGTATATGACGGCAGAAGTAGCCGTTTATCCTGGTGAGTCATACAAAGATTTATATAAAGATTAATACATTCTGTGCCAAAGATAAATCTCTGGAGCATAGCTCAGGAAAGTATTAGTAATCTCACAGACGACCTCAATCAAAACTAATTACAGTGATGGACATAGATAGATACGTCTAAGTACATGTACATATTAACTTATAATAACACTATCTCCGCTTTTGTATTGTAAGTAAATGGTTTTCGCAATAGAATTTCTCTTAACCAACCGATGTTGCTAAAATTTCCAAGCTTTTCTACTTCTAATTGTCACGTAATTTCCGAACGTGGGCGTTCATGTCTCACCATAAATTACTATACTTTCTAACTTTTACCGATGTTTCTATTTTTACTATCTTACTAGTTATCTTTTCTGTCATCCGTTTATACAATCTAGTTACTTAGTTTAATCGTTTTTTGTCGCTGTTCCTCTTCCCTTCAATATGTTTTGTGTGTCATTTTTCCCATGACTTCCTTCCTCATAATGTGTCCTGTTAAATTCAATGTTGGTTTTGACCGAAATATAATTATGTTTTTGTTACTATTTTTTTAAACTCTTCATTGTACACTTGTTCCACGCAGGTTATTCACAAAATCTTTCTGTAGAAAGATTTTGTGCATTGAATACTGCTGCCACATCTGGTCGGGGACCCCTGCTGTTCTCCTCGGGCTTCACGATAAGGTTCAGAGGAGGGTCTTTAATGTGATAGATACCGACTTGGCAGACCGCCTGCAGTCTCTCTCCGACCGGCGCGACGTGGCTTCCCTGTGTCTCTTCTATAAATACTTTCACGGCTTCTGCTCCGATGAACTTAGATCACTAGTGCCCGCTAAATACGAATTTGAACGAGATACTAGATTAGCAACTCTAACCTGCTCCCATTCTATCAAACTCTCTTCCCATCTGCCCAAACCTTATCCTCGGTATCCTTACTCATCTGTCACCTTCCTCCTGACATTCCCTATGTCTAACCACTCCTTCTCTTTACCTTCCCCTATGTAGCCCCATGCGCAATAGTGGCAGTGGAATGCCTTGCTTGGGGTGAGATGATTAAAAAAAAAAAGAACCACATCTCTGATGCCTCAAGTCTCTTTTTTATCCGCCTACCGTTCACTGACGTGTTCACTTATAATACATATACACTGGATTTTTATTAGGATGCATCAAAATTGATATACGTTTTGTGAAAACCAATGTATCATTTTAACTGATTGTTCTTTAACTATAACATAACAGTCAACAGAAACTGGGCTATTTATGACAAGGATCCAAGCAAATGTCAGTGGATTGACAAGGGTAACTCTCCACAAACTACACTCAAAAGCTGAGCTACATGGAAGAAAAATACATTTGTGTGTGTGGTGGGATCGTTGAGATATTATTCATTTAAAATTCTTAAAACTTAATAAAAACAAAATGCACATTTATATATACAGCAGCTGTAAAGGATCCGTAAAATGTTTGTCGAAACAATCAGTACCATCGACAATAGAAAATACAATATCC
Organism: Ascarosepion bandense; assembly: GCA_037127315.1. Classification (NCBI taxonomy): domain Eukaryota; kingdom Metazoa; phylum Mollusca; class Cephalopoda; order Sepiida; family Sepiidae; genus Ascarosepion; species Ascarosepion bandense. The sequence goes on from JBBBDQ010028981.1 coordinate 98,088, forward strand.
CTTTATCACAACGCTGTTAACAAGAATAACACTGGAAAATGTTGGGAACTCTCTTGATATGTTTGTCCCCATCTGCTATATTCATTCCTCCTTGCACCAACGGATTATTACACTTTTGGTCACTGTAAAACGCTTTCAATATGAAAATATTATCTAATGTTGTCTTATTGATTGATTTGTGTTTTACGGCCTATCAACTTTGTGCAGGTAATTTAAAGAGAGGATATAATTTAGATTGTGAGAATATGATTTTAGAAATAATAAGGAATTAGTGTTACAATTTTACTAATTAGCCCATAGTTTTCCCTAGAAGATTTGCGTGTAACGGATTATAACAAACCCAAATAAAATGCGAACTTGGCTTTCTGGTTTCAAATTCCCACTCATTATCCATTGACCCACACAGACACCTAAGATTACAGCACCTGATATTACCAAGCAATCTGCTATCTAGGTGCAGACCAGTCTCCAGGAGGAAATATATATCTATCTAAACTTATTTATAAATGAAATTTTATCTGTGTGTGTGTGTCCGTTAATATAGACTCCGAAACAGCTGAACCGATTTTCTTCAAAATTTACACAGTTGTAATATAAGCATCTGCGGGTGTTCTTAGCTTGGTTTTATGTCGAGGTACTCCTGATAAATATCGAAAATCGACAATCGAAAAATCAGGTTATAGAAGGAGTGGTCCGATTTTAATCAAATTTGATACCCTCATAGACAAAGACATAAAAACGATATTCAGAAGTTTCAAGGTTGCAATAGTGCAGAAAATCGATAATATATATATAAAAGGTAAGGTGTTTGTGTATGTGTCTGTTTATCTGCCTGTATGTGTGTATTTTTTCAGCACTTTTATTTTAGTTTTTGCTTCGGGTTTGACTCTAAGTAGGTATAATTGTAGTTCTTAGTCTCAGCCATGATACCATTTACCCAGAGGACTTATTTAGCCTTCAAAATTTAGTTTACGACTAAAAAAACTTATTTGATATCGATACCAGGAAATCAAAATTTGATATACATCCATTCATTTTTCTTTCAGTCTACGGTTTCGCTTTAACTGGATACAACTATTGCTTTTTAGTCTTTCGTGCCAACGTCCAAGGTGTCTGAGCTCCAGGACCATGGATTAGTTTTAAAGCTTTGATTATGCCCGAGCAACACCGGGTTATACTGCTAGTAATCTTTATATTTATAAGCCATCACTCTATTAAGCGATTATTTTTTTTTTACTTTTTTTCTTTCACAGTTTATCTATCCGATCCGATATATATATATATATATATATATATATATATATATATATATATAGGCAGCATACTTTCTTTTAAACATGTCAGATTAAATAAATTACAAACATTATATCTGCTTATTTTTAATAAAATCCGTTCATACTCACGGATAATTTTTCGCGTATTATAATCGAAAGCTGTCAGAAATGAGCTGTAACGTTGACAGATGTTATTATCATTTATTTTTCAAGGTACCCAAGTACTTTCAATCTCTTTCCAAGATCATCTGTGAGTTATGGTTACAAATAATGACCGCAAACAGTGTTGCTAAAAATTATATATATATATTCTTCACTACATAACGACATAATTATTGCAAAAAATAATATAATAAGGCACTGTTAAAGAGCAAACCCGTTGCAAATAGCTTTAATAATTTGGTAGAAAAGAAAATGAACCTCGCAATCTGTCTGTGTCCTACGTGAAAGAATGGAAATATACATGCATACACACACACACACACACACACACACACACACATATATATATATATATATATATATATATATATTGTAATCCGCAGACAGATCTGTTTCGCCGTATTGGAGCTCATCAGTATGGTTAGGCTCCAATTGCTTTTTTACCCAGGATTGAAACCCGACCGAAATGGCGTCAGTCGGTGACTCTACCCGTGGGCTATTGGCGTTCGGCGGAAGTAGACAGACTTTTAGCACATATCAATATACGCGCCCAATAGCTAGTGTGCTCTAATTCATTTCATTGAATGAGCGAGGCGTATATGCCAGAGTAGCTACTGTTTATCAAAGTCTACTATTTTTCCAGAGTGCTCAATCAGGGTGTGAGAGCGTAAATATTGTCATCCGCAGACAGATCTGTTTCGCCGTATCACAGCTCATCAGTACGGTTAGACTCCGATTGCTTTTTTACCCAGGATATAACCGCCTTTATTATAATAGAGAAAATAAATGAAATTATGTTTTTGTCTTTAGATGTTCATAAATTATAATGGAACGGAGAATTGATATGACCTGGAAAGAGGTATTTTTGAAGTTACGAGAAATGTGCGAAAAGTAAAATAAGAAAAGAAAATTCATCTACGACTAGTGAAAAATAATTCATTTAATGACACAAAAAATATTAAATCAAGAATTCAAACAAGTATTTTCTTCGCTAATGTAGACATTTTTTGTGAAATAAAATTCATTTCTCTAATGAAAAGCTATATTCAGTTAACCTAAGGTTTCAGTATCCAATCTGTACTGCTATTTAATCCATAGCTGGAGAGAGAAAGGATGGATTTATATCTTTCCAAAGAATAATTGCGCGTAAGTAAGTGAAACTAATTTAACTGAAATTCGAACTGTTCTATTTTTCATTCCGAGCCGATATCCACTGCACAACAATGTACATCTCATAAGCAGCAAAACACACCCCAAATTTCCTTAAACTGTATTTATGTATATTACGTAAGAAATTATTATAGTGGATATTCGTGTTTAACATAGATATCAGATGCATTCTTTACATTAAACAATGTGTATTACGTTTATCGGCAGCGCACTCGAAAAATATCGACAAACAAATAGTGCTCTTCTTTCCAGAGTGATATAAATTGTTAAGTAACCCGCCTTGTTTCGAAAGTTTTTACAGCCGTACTTGGAAACCTTTCTACAGTTGGTGTCTCTATAAAAAGGCCCCAACTATAAATCTCACACACACACACACACACACACACACACACACACACACACACACACACACAGAGTAAAATTAATAACAGCAGCAGCAGACAGCCAGCCAGGAATGACCATTCTTTGAAAGGCCAGGAACACGCTCTGATAGACACACGCTTCTCTGCCACTCTGAAGATGAGATTTTGATCTGGAAATAGTCATGTATAATAAATAGGTAATACCCAAAACCTTCTTTACTTTCCTTTATTTTACTCAACGAATTGTGACAGCCTTCAAGACATAGCCATATACCTATTATACACAATGCTTTAAGCAAATTACAAAACTTCACTATATATATATATATATATATATATATATATATATCCGCAAATTCTTCGTTTTTTTAGTTATTAAGTTTAATGTTTACCGTAGACGCAGTTAAATGTACATTTAAAGATATAATTCGCGATCCATAGTTTTTTTGTGCTACGGATCTTGACTCAGCAACTGTACGATAATTGGGTGACTCCGCTAACTTCGGTCTGGAAACGCAATCTGCTACAGACGTGTAAACTCGCGTCTATTACCATTCACGTATTCGTATGTAATATCATATCTATCTTTAAACTTATAAAGTCAAAAATGAAGAATTTGAGGACATATGTTTGTATAAACTTTTTGCCCTTGTTTTGTGTGAGAAGCCCGCCACCAAAGATTTAAAAGTATTTTTCATCCACCATGTATATATTTGGTAACTACTGACTTTGCATAATATACTTAGGATTACTACATAATAGGAGATAATTGGAAAGTAACGTAAGTTCCCTCATTCGGGAAGTAATAAAACTAAATAGTAAGGATTATCAGCTTTTTACTTTGTCTTTGAACCAATCTGTACATTTAATTCAAAAATTTTATTTCACCCCTAACTACTTCAATCCGCTTGCTATTCCACCTGAAAATTGCAAATGACAATCCTCTATAGTCTTGAATACAGCAGAAGGTCATTTGTAATTTTAGCAATATTCACCAAAGTCTCTGTCATCTCAGAAGACCACATCAGAATTCAAATGTGTAAATTCATGATACTTGATTCATTTTCTGTCAATGACTTTCTGGGGCACCGGTATATTTTCTGGCTACGTATAATCCCGACGTGGTAAGGGTAAGCTTTATTCTAACAGTGGGATATTCGGACCTTTACCAAGTCACAACTTAATACATACCATCAGCACGTAAATCAACTGTACACTTACTCAACTTTACTAATCTAGTCCTATGTTAAATCAAACTTCCGATACTTATTCTCAATTTCCACAGAGTGATATAAATTTTTCAGTAATCCGCCTTGTTTCGAAAGCTTTGACAGACGTACTTTGGTACTGGGTATGACCGTAAACTGCATCTGTCAACAAGGCCTCTGAATGGAAGGTTGTGAGGAACCACCTCTTAATTTCTGTTGTTCCCAGGTCCGCCCTGACCCAAGGTGGTAGCACCTGTTAGGGTCCCAGCTATGGGTAAATAGTTAACCCCCCCCCAAACCGGGGTCAAAATGCTATGAAAGTATTTACTAACAAAACTTTTTTGAATAAAAAATATGACCAACAAAACTTTTTTGAATGAAAAATATGACCAACAAAACTTTTTTGAATGAAAGATGTTACCAACAACTATGATTTAAAATAAAAATACGTTTCTGGCCTTAAATGACTCTTTAGATGTTGATAAGCCGTTAAACAGGAACAAACAATCAAACAAATAGCCGTACGTGGAAACCTTTCTAGAGTTGGTGTCTCTATAAAATAGTCCAGCCTCCTGTGTCGTGATAAGGTTAATACATGAATATAGGCTCACCTATCACACGATAAGCACCCCTTCCAAGTTTATTGAACGATAAAGGGTTGTACAAGAATCGCCTACCCGTTCAGACTTTTTTCTTCAATATCCGTGATTACCGTTGCAACATTTAGAAGGTAGAAATCTTTTTCTTGAATCGGGGGCCGGATATCTTTCCACTTTGTGAAACCGATTTAAATTCTTCCATTTCTACCAATGAATTTACTGTACCAGGCTTTCTTCCATTTTACCGAAAAGATTCTAGCATACATTTTTTTTTATCGTGTCGCCCCAAGCAAGGCATTTTACTGCTACTGTTGTGCAGAGGGTTACATAGGAGAAATGATATGAAGAGGGGGGTTGCACGGGGTGTCAGCAAGAGAGTAGTAGAGGGAAGAGATTACTGCTGAGAGTGGGGTGGATGTAGAAAAGCATGACAGAGGATGTAAGTTAGTGTGACAGGAGATGACTATTGACTTTACATTTAAATTCTTGAAGATTGTAACTGTCAGGAAAGCAAGTATGCGGAAGAGAATTCCAGAGGCGGAAAGTTCGAGAAAAGAAGCTGCTGCAGTAGAATTTGCATTTAAAATTTATTGGCTTCACAGTAAAAGGGTGTGACCTAGTTGCTAATCTTGTGTCTCGAGGAAATTCGTATATAGGGGGTACCAGTGAGCTAAGTTCATCGGAGTAGAAGCCGTGAAAGTATTTGTAGAAGAGACAAAGGGAAGCCACACTGCGTCGGTGAGAAAGCGACTGTAACCTCACTGCCAAATCGGGATCGATCACATTACAGATTATCCGTTGGATTCGGTCGAGAACATCTAAGTGGATAGCAGGAGCACCCGACCAGATATGGCAGCAATACTCAATGTACGGGCGGATAGTAGACTTGTATATGTGCAGGATTGTTTTGGACGGGAAACAACTTCCTGGCCCTACAAAGAGAACCGACTTTCTTAGCAGCGGATTTAGCTATGGATTCTATATAGTTATTCCAATTGAGGTCTGGTGTGAGAGTTAACACGAGGAGGCGATGGCCTTGGTGCTTACATTTTGCATAATCTTCCAATATTTCACTTGAGTGGCCAGACAATTCTTTTCATGTGCTTTCGGCATTCATTATTGCACTGTAGAATCTATCACTTTTCCACATTAACGCTTATTCCCTTTTTCAGGTCTAAAATGTATGAGGCAAAATTTCCAAGATGATGAAATGAAGCTCTCTCTTCATCCATCTGCAAATATTTTTTTTTTTTTTGTGATTTGATACGCATCACGAAAAGTGTCTTCTAATGTTACCAGTGCTGCCAGTATTTCATATCTTCAATTTCTCCGTTGTTCAGTATCTCACTCAAATCGCGGATTTCCAAACTCCTTTCCCTAAAAATCTGATGAACATGCTCTCTTAATTGATTTTTCCTGACCGCTTCTCCTAACTCTTGTCAACATTCGTAACACAGTCCTCTTGTCAACTCAGATCACGCTGTAGTATCTTCTGATATATCATTCCAGTCATGTATTACCAGGAACCTATTATTCACAATACCTCTATTTCCATCGTGCTGTTTGGGATTCACATCCTGACTTTTTTTTAGAGACCCTGTCTTATATTCTTAATCTTTCTATTGAGAATTTCACAAGTGAGATTCCTTCTTCGGTCAGAGCCCACATAGATATTTTTTGTTCCTTCTCGAAAATACCAGATGAAATCCGAATCTTCTCCATGATTCACACAGGCCTGTTCAGCGTCTATAACCGATATGAATCACTTTTTTTACGGCTAAACCAGAATGACAGTTCTGATCACAAGAAACACCTATTTGTGGCTGCACGTAATAAATGTAAACACGTCGTCGAAGGAGCTAAATTTGTTTTAGGTACCGCATTCGCATCCGAAAAAGAACATCGGCCTACAGCAATCAATCAAAAACCTGCAGACTCTGCCTGGAAGAAAGAAATAGCTATTATTACCTTCCCTGACGAAAATAAACTACTAAATAAACGATCTGAACTAATATCAAAATGCAGACATGAAAACAAATTTTTACTACGTTACTTAAAAATAGAAAACTAATAATAAGGAGTAAATTATAAACAGTTTAACTAACTGCCGACGATACAACACCCATTACAATGAATAATAAATAAACTAATATAAATAAGTAATAACAAATCATAATAAAATAAAGAAAGAAAGAAATTTAAAAAAATAACAAATTCAAATAAATAAATTAATCATAAAAAAAGACTAAACAAATAACAAGTCAAATAGATTTACTCTATTAAATAAATAAATAACTAAGCCACTCCCGCCAAAATGACCATTAGTATGATTACTTCACTGACACGTATATATATATTTTTATTTTTAATCATATTACCCCAAGCAAGGCGAAAACGCCACTGATGCGCAGAGGGCTACGTAAGATTGAAAAGATTGGAAAAGAGAAAAACTGGAAACCACAACCTAAACAGGAAACAAGAGATGAGCCTCTACACCTGTTCAATAGACGTGGGTGGAGTCTGAACCGGGCGATAGTTTAGTCTATCTACTCCAATTGAAAAAAAAATAAAAATGAAAATAAAAAGAGTGAAATGATTGGAAAAGAGAAATACCGGAAACCACAACCTAAACAGGAAACAAGAGATGAGCCTCTTCACCTAAGTAGCCGAAGAAAAACTCAACACAAGTGGCCTGATGATTGCGCTTAGTATGAAAGTTTGTCGCCCTTGAGTGTTGACTTCAATGTTTACTCTTTTATACATATATATATATATATATATATATAGTCATCGGCAGACATATCTGTTTTGCTGTATCACAGCTCATCGGTTAGGCTCCGATTGCTTTTTAATCCAGGATTGAAACACTACTGAATAGGCGTCAGTCGGCGATTCTGCTTCTGAGCTATGGCCGCTCAGTAGATATATATATATATACAAATATATATATATATATATATATATATATATATATATATATATATATATATAAATGAACTATAAAAGAATATGATAATTGCAACGCTCTAAACATTAAACATTGCCTCTAACAGCTTTGGCTCTCGTGATTACTGGCGGTGGTTCTTAAATAAGAATAAGTTTTCTATACCGCCTCTCTTCAATCAAGTATTAATATCCTCTGCCATAAAGGAGAATATTTCACCCGTCAATTTTCTTTAAACTATTCTTGACTCATCTGGAGAAACCTTGCCTAATTCTCCACTTAGAACTAAATCTCTTTTGAGTGATATGCATATAACCCCTTTTACGGTCTCTGTCATCATCTCTAATCCGAATTCCCACAGAGTATGCGAGCCTGATGGTGTCTCTGCAATAATCCATCAGAAAATAGGCTCTCGAACTGGAAGCTGTTGTCACTAAACTGTATAATTAATGTATCACTGCATCCTGCTTTGGAAATCCTCATCTGTCGTTCCGCCTTTAAGAATTCATGTGGACGCGCCAGCTCTTTATACTATCTGCCTATTAGCTTTTTACATATTTTTGGGAAACTACTAGTGGACATAATCAACGCTGAATTGGTATTTCATATCACAGGGCTTTATTTATTTAGGTCAACCGCTGATGTATCAGCGATTTTTTTTTTTAATCATTTCACCCCGAGCAAAGCAGAAACGCCACTGATGTGCAGAGGGTTACATAAATGTAAAAAGATTAATTAGAAAAGAGTGAGGAGTACAAGCTAGTTAGAAAGGAACAATAGAAAGTTGAGAAAGCAGGTGCAATGACAGATACATAGGCGGAGAGAAAGTGAAGGTTGTACAGGGGAGGGGAAAGAGCTAGAGTCCAGTGGTTAGTAGATGATTATTAACTTTGCATTTAAATTTCTGGAGGTTGTAGCCGTCAGGAAAGCAAGAATACGGGAGTGAGTTCCACAGGCGGGAAGTGCGAGAGAGGAAGCTGCAGGAGTAGAATTGTCGTCTGCATTTGGCTAACCTGACTGTGAATGGGTGGGACCCAGTTGCCAGTCTGGTTGCACGGGTAAACACCTGTTGAGGAGGCATCAGTGACTTAAGCTCATCCCAGCAGAAGCCATGAAAGTATTATAGCGGAAACAGTCTATCAAGCTTTAGAAAAGTATGGCGAAACCTAGTCTTTTGTTTGAATATCTCGAAAGGGTTCAGCAAGAATTTGCACAACAGTTTTCTTTAAAATTTTCAAAGTTACGGTGTCACCAGACAAACTTTTGAATTGATTCATATCAAAATGAAAAGTTATCCTGAAGTGAATGGTTACTATTTTAGAACCGTTCTAGATGCGGGTCTTCCCGAGGATATTATCTTGGTCATTCTTTCTTCTTTATCAACGAACTTCAAGATCCCATCAGCTATTAACTTGGTATCTATGCTGATAAGACAAACATTTACACATGTCTCGAAAGTTGGTCTTATCACTTCGATAAGAACACATGACCCACAGTCAGTTGTTAAGTGGGCAAAAGCTGATTTGTTAATTCTAACTCCCAGGAGAGTGAGTTATTGCGTTTTCTCCGGCTAACATTCTCGGCTGACATTAAGTAGAAAGATTATATTGCATCTGTTGTGTTATATCGTGAGTAAGAATAAATAACTCAACAACAGGAATAGGTTAATTGTTGTATTCCGTGAAAATAGTATTTACAAAGTTATTAGTATCCAATACAAGAATTAGAGGTTAACCGTCGTAAGACGTAGTATGAGCAATTGGTACTTCCGGGTCGTCACCGGAAGTCTACGAATGACTTGTCGATCGGCTGCTCGGCACACTCTCCTCACGTAAATGCCACCATTACTTTACATAGTAATGGAATAGTCCATTATAGCCGAATAGGCGCGGGCGTCCCAACATGTTGCTAGATCTTCTACTAAGTATGTTGGTTCACTGTGTCGTGCTAGACAATGTTTCTCTTCAGAATCTATATTAGATAACAATTGGCTCATGTCTCCAATATTGCTGTCATATATGGCCTGATACTTCTGATATATATTTATACATTCTTAATAAAATCCAAACAAGAATGCGCAATAATATTGGCTCTGACCTGGCAGCTCTGCTTCAGTCTCTTTCTCACAAAGGAAACGTAGCTTCTACGTGACACTACAATTTTTCCAATGAACTTTCCTCTATGGTACTTAGATTTTGTAAATGTAAGCGTACTACTAGATTGGTGGCAAGGTTTCATTGTTTTACATTTGAATTAGCTCGATAGAACCGAAATTTCTATGCTATCAACTTCTTCAGTTACACTTCTCATTTACAGAACCCTCTTCCATCTCCATGCTTTTCAGTTAACTTTGATCTTCCAAAATCTAAATGCAATGTCAACCGTTATCTTCAGTGTTATTTCTTGTTCTTTTACTGTTCCTTTCCTTCACACTCACTGACCTTCTGCGTTCTAGTAGCATTATTGCAGTGCTTGGGGTGAAATTATATATATATATATATATATATATATATATATATATATATAAAGTTATTTATAAATGAAACTTTGTCTGTGTCTGTGTGTGTCTGTGTGAATCAGTTACCTATAGACTCCGAAACGGCTGAACCGATTTTCTTGAAAATTTACACAGTTGTACTAAAGCGTCTGCGAGTGTTCTTAGCTAGGGTTTGTGTCGAGGTACCCACGATAAATATCGAAAATCGATAATCGAAAAAAAATCGGGTTATAGAAAGAGTGGACCGATTTTAATCAAATTTGATACACTCATAGACAACGACATAAGAAACGATATTCAGAAGTTTCAAGATTGCAGTTCTTACAATAGTGCATACAATCGATTATATATATATATATATATATATATATATATATATATATATATATATAATAATTATAATAATTATAAACAAGATGAAAAAACTCTCAAAAACATAATACGTAGAAATGTTAAACCAGTGGAAAATAATAATCAAATAAAACCCATTATATATTATAAAAGTTTAAAACAATTGACCTCAGTCTATAATAACCCAACAAGCACTAAACTAAATTCTCTACAAAAAACCAATGTAGTGTACCAATTTACATGCCCATTCTTGCTGCCTCGATATACTATATATATATATATATACATAAAAGGTAAGATGTTTGTGTGTTTGTCTGTTTATCTGTCTGTATGTCTTTTATACAAATCCACAATTTTTATCCAATTCTCATCAAACTTCACACAAATATTCTTTAGGCTGAGTCTGAGCTCCAGGACCATGGATTACTTTTAAGGCTTTCATTACACCCGAGCAACGCCGGGCTATACTGCTAGTATACAAATGAATAAGGAGCAAATAAAAGAACTAGCATGTACAAAACATTAATTCAAAACAGTGCTATGAAAATAGAGCAATAAATATTTATTGTTAATTATATTTTAGAACCTGGAGGACCGGTGGAGCAAGAATGATCCACCGGTCCTCTATGTCTGGGGTTGAGGTGCAGGGCTAATAACCCTGCCCCTTAAAAAACACTTTGTTACAGAAACAGCAACAAAAAGTTGATGCCCTACGCAACATCTGGGTTTGATGGATAAATGATGATGATGATGATGATATTTTAGAACATGTACATGGCAATCATCATCATTAGCTACATGATGAGACATTGTTCTTTCAATGTCGAAATCCGTGGTTTTTAGTTTGTACATGTTGTAAAGTATGATTAATAATATATATATATATATATATATATATATATATATATATATATATATATATATATATTTAATTACTTACTTTTGGTCATAATTTAATTACACCAGTACACAGTTGTATTAAAAAGCGTTCAATACAATTATATTGTAGAACTTATTAATATTTTTCATTTGTAAACGAGTTATTACGCAACCCAGATTTCTACCATCTGGTGTTTTCAGGTGATTTACAATAACTGATTTTACCGTTTTTTTTAACGCTCACGTAAAGGGTTTTTTTTTATGAACGCGCAATTTACAAAATTAGAAAAGTTATAACATTTCCATCTATGGTTGTATAAACCTAATAGGTATCTTTTGGTATGGTTACACTTAGTTATAATTTTTGTTCTTTTTTTCTGTAATTCATTTTTGTTTAGAAATAACATAATAGGTAACTTTTTCAAGCACAGTCTACAAATATTGCCAGTGTTGTAAGGCTTGGCTGTTTTTACTATACTCCATGCTATGTTTTGGACTTTTTCATATTTTAATTACAATTTCTTCTTTTATCGCATGAAATCCATCTAGTCTCATTTTGAGATCAAATGAGCAACCTTGTTACTTTGAGAAATCTAACATGGCGTTCATTCGACCTTCTAGGTCATAGACCTGACAAGCTATCATTATTTGAAATACTCTTCAACGACGGAAATAATCTTGCCACGAGAGTCGCAGGAATGGACGGCAAGAAAAGAAGCCCTGCCTTTTGTGAATGAAAAAGAGGCTAGATTTTAAGGCGTGTTCCGGAACACGGGTCTCCATAGAAAGTTGGTGAGAGAAGTAGGCCTGAGACGTTGGAGCGGTTTGCCCGGCAATTAGCGTCGATAGAGGATTGATTGTCTGTTGATCACACTAATTACTGTGTTTTGTATGCAATCCAGAAATAGAAGAAACGACACAGGGTTGGTTAAACCCAAATCAAAATGTGCGCTCATGAGCAAGGCCTGATTCGATGCCTGCCGATCGCATAGCCACAAAATCTGCATCGATTTACATAAATCAATCGAGTAAAGTAATTAGGATAACGAAGGCAACCATCTGCTAATCTTCAAGGAGCTTGTATTTGAAATAACGGTCAGTTCAAAGTGTGTGCATTTGCCAAATTTATAACAGGAATTTGGCAACAATAATAATAATAATAATACAGTATACATAAATGAAGAATCGTCCTGGGTATGACGATAAACTAAGTCTAGCAGCAAGACATTTAATCGAGATAATGGTGGGTTTGAAGAGGGTGAATCACCTGTTAAATGTTGTTGGTTCCTAAGTGGTAGCACTTGTTAGGATCCCTGCTGTGGAAAATAGTAAACTCCTAAAAATCAACAAAACCTTTTTTTCTAAAAATTACCAACAATATACTTTGATAGTGAAAACTAACCACAAACTATTTTGATAGTAAAATTACCCATAATAGATTTTAATAGTAAGTTTATTAGAAATACATTTATATTATAAAATGACCAACAATACATTTTTAAAGGAAAGTGACAATCAGTACAACAGTAAATATGCATAAAATTCATTTTTATAGTAAAATTACCAGAAAATACATTTTTATGCAATACTAGCATCATAGCCGGCATTGCTCGTGCAACTCAGAACATTTTTGTAGTAAGAGATATAATAAAAAAAATAATTATATAAAAAATTGTTGTTCTAAAATTGTTAAAAAAATTCCATTAATAAAATCTATTTTACCTTTGTTTTGCGTAAACGTGATTTGATATTTTGTGTGACATTGTAAACAACATTGCGTTTGTTTTTGTTTCAAAATTACGGGGAAAAATATTCACATTTTTGTTGACTAAATGAATTTTTAAAACGTTGGAATAAAAATTAAACATAAAGGCTCATTTTTTTTTAATAATTTTAAATTTTAAGTTTTAATACAAAAATATTTTAATCGCATTTGACACGTGTGATTTGAATTCTGTGACGTAATTTTGCAACCCTCTTAGATCTTAAATGTTTTACGGAGCAAATGTAAACAATCGGCTCCATTGGCCAAAAAATGTGAAAAGGAACATTGCTGAAAAGTATGTGTCGACTTAGCTTCCCTGTACATATGCGTTCCTAGAAAGTTTGAATGGCGTAGCTTAAAAAATGTAGGCGTGCATAGGGAAGTCACACACAGACTCACAGATTGCCTTTATATATATATATAGATGCCAACGATACGTGTTTTGTAGTGAAATTGTAACACATTTTTAATTATCATTTTATCTACAAACTATAGACCTAACAAAATACGTTAACCTTTTAAGTATAAAATTATGCTTAGAATATCTATAGTTATAAGCATAAAATTGCGATCAAAATATTTAGATTTTGGCATTGAACAATAATAAACAATCATGAATCGAAAATATGGTTGGCGGTGTGATTTGCTTACCGGCATATTAGCTCCTTATGATTTATTTAATCTGAAATTGTAATTTTTGGCGGAGCTTTGAAGTAATAGAATATGTTATGTGTAATTCTGCTTTCACAGTTGAATACATGGCAGATGATATTTTGCTAATTTAGGTAATTAAGTAATAAATCGAAAATATAGTTTATTAGTTGATTTGTTCAAATGAACCAGTACTAGTGTCGTGTGCACCTATTGAACTAAAAAAACAGAACTTTAGCCATCACTACGTTAGCTGTCTGTGGGATGCAATATATGTTCAATATCATTTAGAACCAGACCAAAGCTGACATTAAGTCAATGGATATAAAAAAAACGAGAAATATTTTCATGCATTATCTCAAAGCTGATGTTGATTGTTTGCCTGCATCAAGATCTGAAAGAGGAAGAGGATTAGTTCAACTAAAATGTCTTGCACTACGACGACGGTCTGCCTAAAAAAAAAACTACAACAGACTAAATAAACGGTTTGAGTAAATGAAATAGTTTCTGCCTCAATTTCTTGGATGAAGAGTTAAACTAAAAATATTCGGGCTAATGTTTTCATCTCTGTTGTTATCATTAAATTTCTGCCGTTGTGCTCTGCAGCCTTCCTCAAGCACATTTCTCGTTCCTCGTTTTATGTCTAAGGATATCACATTCATTTCGTATTTTCATTAGTTATTGCTCGCAATTTCCCACTGTGTGCAAGTACAGTAAATAGCCAAATGGGTAAAAGTGTTGGTTTATGAATCTAGTAACATAGTGGTTTTGAGTTCAATTTCTGTATTGGGTAGTGCATACGCGCACCATATCGTATCTATTGCTAGATCTTCAACTAAGAAAATAGGCTTGCTGTGTCGGGCTAGACAATGTTTATCTCCTTAATCTATATTAGATATCCATTCCTTTATGCCTAGAATATTAATACCACATCTGTCCTTGTGCCCCTGATATAAATTTATACATTTTTGATCAAATCTAAAAAAAAATCTGCAATAATATTGGCTCTGACCCAGCTGCTCTGCTTCAGTCCTATTCCCACAACAATAACGTAGATTCTATATGAAAACGTCCATAGTAATTATTCCAATTATTGTACTTTCGCCTATGGTACTTAGACTTTATGGATATAAGCGTATTAATAGATTGGTGGTAAGGTTTCATAATTTCACATTTGAATTGGCACGATATAATCGTAATTTCTATGATAACAGTTTATTTGGACGCACTTCTCAATTGTGGCACACTCTTCCGTATCCACGCTTTCCAGTTAACTTTTGACCTTTCAAAATCTAAATGCAATGTCAGTTGTTATCATCAGTGTTGATTCTTGTTTTTTGTTACTGCTTTTTTCTTTAACACTCACTGATCCTTTGCGTCATATTAGCATTATTTAATAGCTTAGGGTGAAATTATATGTACAGTCATCCGTAGACAGTTCTGTTTCGCTATATCACAGCTTATCAGTACGGCTAGACTCCGATTGCTTTTACCCAAGGATTGAAACCCGACCGAATTGGCGTCAGTTGGCGATTCTACCTCTGGGCTATGGGCGCTCGACAGATATATATATATATATATATATATATATATATATATATATATATATATATATATATATATATATATATATATATATATATATATATATATGTCCTGTATATGAATTTACTCGAGCAACAAGATGAACAACTGAGTCCCACCCTTTTACCGTGGAACCAATAAGATGTAAACGCAAATTCTACTCCACCAGCTTCTTTTCTCGCACTTCCCGTGTGGAATTCCTTTCCATTTACTTGCTTCCTCGATAGCTACTATCTCTAAGAATTTAAATTTTAAGTCAATAGTAATCTCCTATCTCACTAACCTGTTGGTTGTTTTAATTTAATGTAGATGACCTATAGCAGAAAATAATAGATAAGGCTATGTACATTAAATTAAAACAACCCACACTTAATAAAATCACGTTTAAATCTGGTCATAACATATTACAATGCATTTAAATATATGGTTCTTTTAACATTTCGGGCTATCGCGCGATGCGACGTCATAGAACCGCATTACAAATTTACGAGCTGCGTTTGCTGTTTGGTGACTGTTGTCGTTGCTTAGCGGAGTTTTATGTCAACACAAGATAAAATCATCTTTGATGGTGGATGTTTCTATTTTAGCGTCCTTGTAAGCTCTTTAATGATGGCTCATGTGAGCCGAAAGCTTAGAACCAACTTAATAACAAATTTTCTAGATGTTGAGAGAATTCTTGTCTTTATTTTCACCTGAAATTAAAATAAAAATACGAAGTTTAGAACGGCTCATGATTAAACATAATTACATTAAACATAATAGACATTCATTCTTTTATATTTAACAATATATATATATATATATATATATAGTAGAGAGAGGGGAGCTATGATAAGAAGATGACACCTTAGCTTTATCGTTTTTCATGAGAGACTTTAGCAAAAAAGACAAACATTACTAATAGGCACAATGCATGAAACTCTTTGGAAAACAATGGCCTCTCACAGTCTGAAGTGACATAACCTTTGAAAAGAGAGATTCTGATTGACCATCTTTTATAAATGAAGATCGACCATCCATCCGTGCATTGAATACTGTCGTCATATCTGGTCAGGCGCCACGGTTAGTCATCTCTTAACGAAATTCAAAGGAGAATCTGCAACGTACTCGATCCCGATCTGGCATCTCGGCTACTGTCATTTTCTCATCAACGAGATGCGGTTTCCTTCTGTCTGTTCAACAATTATTTTCACGGTTTCTGCTCCGAGGAGCTTAGATCCTTGATGCCCCCACTTCACGAATTTACTCGAGCTGCTACACTGGCAACAAGGCCCAACACTTTTACAGTCCAAACGGTCAAATCTACTCTTTCAGCTTCTTTTCTCGCACTTTCCACCTGTGGAACTCCTTTGCGTATATTTGTTTCCCTGATAGCTACGACCTCTAAGAGTTGCAGTGCAACGCCAATGGATATCTTTTATCTCCTTGAAACCCATCTTTCTTTTATCCTTTCCCCAATACCCTCTGTATCCTTTTCCTCTTCCTTTTCGTCCCTAACGTAACTCTCCTCACACCAGTATTCCCATCCTTCTCTTATCCGTTCTTTGACACCCCCTGTTACGTGTTCCTCGTTCTTTTCACTCTCATCTCATGCTGCCTCCTGTGCCTTAGTGACAGGATTGTCTTGTTAGGAGTGAAATGATTATATTTTAAAAAAATGTATTTTTCCTGCAACAATATTCCTTTTTTGAAGTTTTTACTTTGAATAATCTTGATTGATTTGCTTTTAAGGGTTTATCAACGGTTTGTGTGCTATTCTTTTAAAGCGTTTTCGTTGTGATGCAGTGGATGTCGACTCAGAACGATAGATCGTGGTGCCGAGTTCAAATTACAGTTGAATCCATTGTATTCACTTACGCAAAAATACCCTTGGGAAAGGTATTAATCCGTCTATTCCCTCCAGTATTAGGTGAAATAACAAGACAGATTTGGTTCTATAGCCTTGGCTGGCAACCTGTCTAACGCAGAATGTAATAGCAATCTATTGCGGGATAATCTTCAGCCCAGTCAGTCATGTCTCTTTCGAGACATGATCGCCCAAAGGGCGTATCACGTATGGCACTTAATTGACTGACTTTGTGCTGTTTTAGGTAGAAACTTATTTAGTATTGTAAGAATAATCCAATTTTGCGGCTAAAGATTGCATTAATAATTTTAACAAGATAATACTAATTTTTCTAGATATATACCATACTTTTAAACCCATAGCTAAAAAGTGATGCGTTCTTGGCAAGATAATTTCTGTCGTTGAAGCGCATTTAGAATAGTGAGAACTTGCCAGGTCTATGTCCTAGAAGGTCGAATAAACTTAGAGTATTTGCGCGTAAATGAATGTAAGGAACCTGACTGGAGTTTGAAATTGTATCTCAGATTTCTCATCGATTTTTCTTTCTCTACCCGGGCCTCTATGATGGTATTCAGTCAGTGAAGTACCATACGTGATATACGCTTGGATGATCATGTCTCTTTCGAGACATGATTGACTGGACAGAAGGTTATCCCGCAGTAGGTAGCGATTAATTTCTGCAGTAGACTAGTTACCAGCCAAGGCTATAAAACCCAATCTACCCTGTTATTTAATTCATAACTGGAGGAAAGAGACGGATTAATACCTTTCCCAAGGGTGATTGCAAGGAATTCAATTGGAATTCGAACTTGGCTCTCCGATTTCTCATTCCGAACCGATAACCACTGCACCACAACGCATATATTAGTTAAAAAGAAAAGTACAATGGGAAAAAAACCCTCTTCAGGCCTGAGGACATTGGTGTTTTAATTTGTCATTTCTGGAAAACTAATTACGTGTTACATATGAAAAGTTTTATTTTTTATAGCCAGTGTCTATTCGCATTTTCAAGACCGCATAATTGTAATCGTATCGAAGTACAAGCGTGACAATTAAGAAAAAACATGTTATAAACTTATCTAAAATCTAAGAAGGAAACAGTTGTCAGAATAAGTTTATGGATTTTACTTTTACTTATGAATTATCTGAAATATTAAAATTACCTGAAGTTCTGTTCCAAGCCTGTAATGGTCAGAATAAATATTTCTGCAGTCCCTGGTGATGACATTAATATTCAAAGAATTAATGAAATTAAAATGCTTTTTTTCCAATTTTATTAAGATACAGTTTCTGTAATTATACATATAATAATTTTGTCTTGTTTCAAAAATAATTTCAAGCTGCAATTAATTTCTGTTCATATTCAAAGAATTCGTATATTAATTTCATGTTTTCAGAAAAGAAATAGCCTAATATGCTAATTACAAACAGGAGAAACCAAAGTCAATCAAGCTCCACAATTTAAATATCCATTAGAAGTGCTTCGACAGAAGACAAAAGTGCGACACCGAAATTCGAAGGCACATAAGAATAACGAAAGATGTTTTTGTAAAGTTAAAGTATTAAAAAAAGATAATTTCATTAGAAAGTAAAACGTGTACTGAATTGATATGTAATGTCAATCCTCCTATATAGCAGTGAATTCTAGTCCATCTCCATACATATGAAGAAGAAATTTGAAACAACAGAAATATGGTTTTTATTCTTAGTGAGCTTGTGTAAATGTTTGGCAAAACAGGGTTTAGGGAAGATAGCAAAAAGACCAACTTTATTCAGATTTACAAAGGAAAGGTTGTTAAGTAGAGCAAGGATCGCCAACATCCTGAATGACATGACACGGAGAAGAACCTAAATTATACACATAATAATGCACTCTTGCTTTCAACAAATCTTGGATTAATTCGTAGCTACGATTAAGTTTTCTTAATTTCCAAGCAAATAAATATTATATCTTATATTAAATTCAATTTATCAGCAAAAGGAATAGCCCAACATGCGCATTATAAATTAGCGATATAAAAATCAAACAAGTTATCATCATGACTATTATCATAATGATCAGAATCAGACTGCTTTTCTTGTCGATTGAGCCTAAGGACAGAAGAAACAGACAATCTCCACATGGATAATCTGTTGGCTGTGTCTCTCAAGAGTTTTGGCATTGTCATGTCCATCCAACCTGGTGCTGTTTGACCAGCTTTTGCCGTTCCCAAAGCGTTCGCTTTCAACACTGCTTTGCATGATGGTAATGCAGAGGCTTTTAGGTCATGTAACTTGGCAAAAACATGACATCTTTCAACACTTAATAGTTAGCGAGGAGAGATCCCGCTCGGCCCACGAGAATTCTGACCTTGCTCCATACATAGTCATAGGTTATTGCTTTCGGTTAGAGAAGAGGAGAAGAATCTTTCTCAAACATTTGTTCTTAAACGCTTGATTCCTTTTTCTTGACTAAACCAAACAATGACAACATTTAGAATATCTCGAAGTATTTTAACAGAGGACGGAAAGTGCAACACCGAAATCCAAAGGCGCTTTGGGATAGTGAATGTAGTCTTCCAAAACCTAAGCAAAGTATTAAGAAACAAGAAAATTTCGTAAAAAATAAAGAAAAGAGTGTTAGACAGTTTCGTAATAAGAGTCCTCTCATATGACAGTAAAGAAAACCAACAGATACGTGGTTCTACAAGGGGATACTGAGAATAACATGGATCGAATATGTGTGAGATGATGACGTTAAAAAAAAAACGGAAAAAAGACACTGATAACTAATATCCAAAGAAAGCAATGAAAATTTTATAGAGCAAATAATGAGGAAAGAAGGTTTGGAAAATCTGATACTCACAAGACAAACTGAAAGCAAAGGGAACAGTTGGAAATGACAGATAACCTAACTAACATTTAGGAGAGATAGCAAAGAGATAAAACAAAGATTTGGAAACTATGGGAAGCAATGATCGCCAACGTCGTTCTGAAGCGCAACAGCTCATAGAAGAAGAAAAAGAAGAAGAAGAAGAAAAAAAGAAGATGGAGAAGAAGAAAAAGAAGATGAAGAAGAAAAAGAAAAAGAAGATGAAGATGCAGAAAAAGAAGAAAAAGATGAAGAAGAAGAAAAAGAAGAAGATGAAGAAAAAGAAGATGAAGAAGATGAAGAAAAAGAAGAAGAAAAAGAAGAAGAAGATGAAGAAGAAGATGAAGAAAAAAGAAGAAGAAAAAAGAAGACGATGAAGAAGAAGATGAAGAAGAAGAAGAAAAAGATGAAGAAGATAAAGAAGAAGGAAGAAAAAGAAGATGAAGAAGAAGAAGAAAAAGATGAAGAAGATAAAGAAGAAGAAGGAAGAAAAAGAAGAAGATGAAGAAGAAAAAGAAAAAGAAGATGATGAAGAAGAAGAAGATGAAGAAAAAGACGAAGAAGAAGAAAAAGAAGAAGATGAAGAAAAAGAAGAAGATTAAGTAGAAGATGAAAAAGAAGGTGAAGAAGATGAAGAAGAAAAAAGATGAAGAAGATAAAGAAGAAGAAGGAAGAAAAAGAAGAAGATGAAGAAGAAGAAGATGAAGAAAAAGACGAAGAAGAAGAAAAAGAAGAAGATGAAGAAAAAGAAGAAGATGAAGAAGGAGATGAAAAAGAAGGTGAAGAAGATGAAGAAGAAAAAGATGAAGAAGAAGGAAGAAAAAGAAGAAGATGAAGAAGGAGATGAAGATGAAGAAGAAGATGAAAAAGAAGGTGAAGAAGATGAAAAAGAAAAAAGATGAAGAAGATAAAGAAGAAGAAGGAAGAAAAAGAAGAAGATGAAGAAGGAGATGAAGATGAAGAAGAAGATGAAGAAGAAGTTGAAGAAGAAGAAAAAGAAGAAAATGAAGAAAAAGAAGATGAAGAAGAAGAAGAAGAAGAGGCAATTCGTTTACATTTTATGGTTTCTGCTCCAACGAACTTAATTAACTGGTGCATCTGCAACAGGCGTTTACTCGTGCAACCAGACTGGCAACTGGGTCTCACCCTTCACAGTGAAATCAACCAAATGCAGACGACAATTCAACTCCTGCAGCTTCTTTTCATGCACTTCTCGCCTGTTGAACTCGCTTCCGTATTCTTGCTTTCCTAACGGCTACAACCTCCAGAAATTTAAATGCAAGGTCAATACTCATCTCTTAACCACTTGAACCTAGTTCTTTCCTCACCACCCTGTATATACTTTCCTTTCTCTGCAACTGTCATCACACCTGTATTCCCTCCCTTCTCTTGCTCCTTTCTAAATGGTTTGTCCTTGTCTTCTCTCTAGTGATTTTACTCTTATGTAGCCCCTGCACATCAGTGGCGTTACCGCCTTGCTCGAGGTGATATGATTAAAAAAATAAATAAATAAAATATTCCGACTCTGTCAGTAAATTTTCTATGATTTCTTCACTGAAAATCACATTCATTCACATGTTCAATACAATCTATATCTATAAAAATGATGAGGGTGGACGTTGTGTAAGTATTTGCTTGTTTGATAGATTCGACTTAGCATCTTGCAGTCTAGCACGAAGGGAGTTGCGCTCAGACGTATATCAAAATATTAGAACGCTAACGACACCTTGAAATTTTTCAGAAAGCCAAAATTAGGGGTAGAAAAATATATATTATCACCCCACAAAGTCAGGGATCAGTTTATGTATTGATTATAATATGAAAGCGATCACCCCACTTTATATTATCTATATCTATATATGTTGCCCCTCCCCCTTCCCAGCCTACTCCAATAGAGACATTCTATATTGTTAGCTATATCTATAAAAGTGACTAGGGTAGACGTTGTGTAAGTATTTGCTATGTAAATTCATCATATGTGTTTTTATTCTTATTATTCATTAAACTACCCGAATGAAACCGGGTTAAACTGCTAGTTCAATAATAAAATCACTATTCTTGCATTTATATTACACGAATATCTTTATTTCATTAGTTAGATTTGTATGCCATATTAACTGCTCATTTACTCCTCCCCGATTTTCAGTTCATTTTTATTGTAAAATCAGTGCGACTGCATTTGCATTACAAATCATAGTCCTTTTCTGTCAGTAATGCTAACATTATTTCCCAATAATGGAAAATCCTTTCTTCTTGATTTTAAGGCATTAAAGTAAAAACTACAACTAAATCCTCTACAGAAAACCAATGTAATGTATCAATTTACTTGCTCGTTCATAGATTTTATCTCTGGTAGTAATAATAAGCCTACTACCTATATTAGGGTCATTGGTATGACAATAAACTTTATCCGGCGACAAAGCCTCTCATTAGAAGTTTGTGAGGAGCATGAAACCACCCCTTCATTGCTGTTGTTCCCATCTCCACCCTGACCCGGGCTGGTAGCATCTACTAGGGTCCCAACTATGGGCAAATAGATTATCGCTAAACCGGAGTTAAAACACTATGAATGTATCAAAATAGACCTTTACAGAAATACATCGAAAATGAGGACAAAACTGGAAGCGGCCGAAATGTGGTTCTACAGAAGGATGCTACGGATATCGTGGACTGAGCATTCAAGCAACGACGAGGTGTTAGAAAGAATGGCAACAAAAAGGAAATTGATGCTGAGCATCAGGAAGAGACAACTGAGGTTCCTGGGACATGCAATGAGGAAGGAGAGCCTAGAGAACCTGATACTGACTGGACAGATAGAAGGAAGGAGAGACAGAGGAAGGCAGCGGATAACATATTTGCAGGGTCTGATCAGGTGGATGACGGAACGGGGGTTGCCAGGAGCAACAGGAACAAACATACTAAGAGCCACAAGGGATAGGGAGACGTGGAGATCCATGATCGCCTACGTCCTGAAGGGACAGGGCACATAGAAGAAGTAGAAGAAAAATGGATGTGTTGTGGTGTAATGGATATCAGCTCGGAACAATAAATCGGGGCAGCCGAGTTCGAAGTTCAGTTCACGTACGCACAAATACCCTTGGGAAAGGTATTAATCCGTCTCTTCCCTCCAGTATTAGGTGAAATAACAAGACAGATTGGGTTCTATAGCCTAGGCTGGCAACCAGTCTACCGCGGAAAGCAATGGCAAGCTACTGCGGAATAATCTTCTGCCCAGTCAGTCATGTCTCTTTCGAGATATGATCGCCCAAAGCGTGTATCCCGTATGGCACTTAACTGATTGATATATAAAAATAAACTTTTATAGAAAAATATACATTTTTGAAGGAAAAAAATTAATACCATAACACATTTTTGAATAAAAAAGAAAAAAGAATTGATTGCCATAATACATTTTCGAAGGAAGAAAATTATTACCAGCAATACACTTTTAAATACAAAACTAGAAAACATCTTCAGCTCTCTAAAATTAAAAAAATCAAAACGTTTCATCAAAATCTGACTAATCACCCTTCTCACTGTAACTGAACATTAAAAATAAATATCTTAAAACGATATTTTTTTGGCATTAAACAATCCACAGAGGTTGATATGCCGTTAAGCAAAACTCAAACTCTACCTATATTGGTTTTACTACAATCACACTCTCCCGTAGACTTACCTGCCACCTTTTTAATCCTATTTCAATTAAACAACATTTCTTAGAAAAACATAGCCATGTATGTAATATTAGACAGATTTTAGTCAATAACACAATAATACTCACACATACACATAGTAAAAAGAACCTTCAGATATTAGAGGCCATCTACATTAAACCAAAGCAACCCACACTGAATAAAATCACATTTCAATCTCGTCACAATGTAAAGTAAGATGTCTTCTACTCATAAAAGAAAGAAAGATAGAATTATTTAAATTATGAAAGAAATCATGAATAAACGAACATATAAAAGAGTTAACAAATTAAGAAAATTCTTCTTTTTCAGAAATAAATAAATAAGTGGATTAAAGAAAGAAAGAAATCATTAAAGAGTTTAAATAGAATAAAAAATATATTTCTTCTTCTTAAGAAAGAAAGAAAAAAGTGCATTTAAGAATGAATGTAAGAAATCGTTTCTGAGCAAAAGCAGAAAGAAAGAATTAGGAAATTGAGATATTTCTTATTCTTAACGAAGAAAGAAAGAAAAAAATGATTTCTATGATTAAGAGAAGAAAGTACGATTGAATGAAAAGTGAAAGGTGGAAATATAAAATATGAAATTAAAATAGTTCTCCTTCATAAGAAAGAAAGAATTAAAGAAGTGGACTGCAGAAAGAAAGGAAGGAATCATGAAAGAATGAAAAAAGAAAGTCTTCTACTCATAAAAAAATGAAAGATAAAATTACTTATAATATGAAGAAACGATCATATAACAAATTAAAATAATTTTTCTTTTTAAGAAAGAAAAAATAAGTGAATTAAAAAAATGAAGAAACCATGAAAGTGCGTAAATAGAAAAAATGATTAGTTTATTAAGACATTTCTTCTTCTTAAGAAAGAAAGAATTATATAATACCAGAACAAAAGAATGACAAAATGAAAAATACACGAAGGAATTAGTAAATTAGTAAATATATCTTCTTTATCATTGTTGTGTCGTGACTCTTACCACGTGACATCCGGTCACCCGGATGTGTAAAGACAATGTGCGCTTAGCACGGGTGTTGTCATTATCGCGGACCACGTGAAGTAACACCTACTACTGCGAGAGACTGTAAATATTGTATATATCTCTTGGTGGTACCACTCTGGTAATAAAGTATTTTATCTATATTCCACTGTCTATCTCTTCATTCCACAATACGACAATTATAAAGAAAGAAGGCAGAAAAAGAGGGGACAACAACATTAGACAAAGATTACATAAAAGAATGACGGAAAAATGTCAGAATTAATTAATATATTTGTATAAACTAATTACTATTGAGTAGAGCTTACGTCCATATCACGTTGAATACACCGGTTCTCGCTCGATCACCGAACGTTGAGCCTGGTCGATACTTAGATGGTTGACCGCGTGGGAATACCAGGTGCTGTAAGCGTATAGTGGCGGATGTGCGTTGTGGTTCCGTCCCTTCCCTCTAATTATGGGTTAAATAACAGGGTAGGAATTGGGGACAGTGTCCTTAAAAACAAATCCCAATGAATCTTGATACTCAAAAAGAAAAAGTATTAGTAAACACAAAACTTATATAAAAACAACAATAAATTGTTGAAAAAAATAGTTATTACCAGTAATAAATAAATAAAAAAAAATTTAGTTGGCAATAAATGACCCGCCGAGGTTGATATGCCATAAAAACAAAACAACCAACCAAACTATTGAATAGATAGTTTTTCGATAAAATGAATTAACGATGGCTTTTAGAAAAAGAAAATCAAGAAAATATATATTAAATATTTTTAGAAAAAATATGTAATAAATAGGAACTAATAAAATTGAGTAATATATGCGAAAATGATCAAATTACAAGTTTAGAAAAAGAAAGGAAAGAAAGAAAAAATGAAGAATGAATACTGAATACTGTTGCCATATCTGCTTGGATGCTCCTACTATTCATCCTGAGGTTCTCGACAAAATCCAAAAAGAAGATCTGCAATATAATCGGTCCTGACTTGGCAGCATTTTTCATCGACATGATATGGCTTCTCTATGTCTTTTCTACAAGTATTTTCACAGAAACTGTTCAGACGAGCTTTTTTTAACCGTAGTACCCTGAGGAGTATTTACTTGTGTTACTAGATTGGCATCAAGGTCCCACCCTTTTACCGTCGAAATAGTTAAGTGTAATCTCTTCTTCTTTAGTAGTTTCTTTTCTCGCTCTTCCCGTTTCTGCAACTCCCTTCTGTTTGTTTACTTTTTTTGTAATCATATCACCCAAGCAAGGCGGTAATGCCACTGATGTGCAGGGCGTTACATAAGAGTAAAAAGATTAGAGGAGAGTGTACAGAAAGACGAACCAGTTAGAAAGGAACAAGAGCAGGATGGGAATACTGGTATGATTGCAGTTGCAAAGGTGTAGAGAAAGGAAAGGATCTAAAGGGAGGTGTGCAAAGAACTAAGGTCAGGTAGTTAAGAGATGAGTATTGATCTTGCATTTAAATTTCTGGAGGTCATAGCCGTCAGGAAAGCAAGAATAAGGAAGCGAGTTCCACAGGCGGGAAGTGCATGAAAAGAAGCTGCAGGAGTAGAATTTTCGTTTGCATTTTGCTGATCTAACTGTGAATGGGTGAGATCCAGTTGCCTATCTGGTTGCACAAGTAAACATCTGTTGCAGAGGACCAGTGACTTAAGTACGTTGGTGCAGAAGCCATGGAACTTCTCTGATAGCTACAATCTTCAAAAGTTTGAATGCAACGTCAGTTGCCATCTTCTATCTACATGATTTCTATACATCTTCTATTCTTTCTTCAATATCGCCTGTACCGTTTTTTTCTTTTCCCGCTGTAACCCCCTGACAACCAGTAGCATTTCTGCTTTGCTTTGCCATCCTTCTATTGCTCCTTTCTAACTGGTAAGTCTTCCTCTTCACTCTCTTCTAATTAATCTTTTTACACTTATGTAGCCCCCTGCACATCAGTGGCATTACCGCCTTGCTCGGGGGGAAACGATTAAAAAAAAATAAATAATTACAAAAAATAAACGACTGAATGAATAATGACGATATGCATTTTCAGAGTGAAAAACAAAATAGGTGAAACAGAATTTTATAATGACATAAAAGCGAAATTAATAAAATACTATAAAACGAATGGACGAAACGCGCCTAAAATTCAGTTAAATGCCATACGTGATACACGCTTTGGACGATTATATCTCGAAAGAGACATGACTGACTGGGCAGAAGTTTATCCAGCAATAGATTGCCATTGCTTTCTGCGGTACATTGGTTGCAAACCAAGGCTATAGAACCCAATCTATCCTAATATTTAACCTATAATTGGAGGGAAGAGACGGGTTAATACCTTTCCAAAATTGTGCGTAAGTGAATGCAAGGAATTTAACTGGAATTTGAACTCGACTCCCCGGTGTGGCGTTCCGAGTCGATATCCACTGCACCGTAATGCACACCCTCGCCTAAAATTAGGAAGCAATAGATAGATAATAGGATTTTTTTTTAAGTATTAAAATATAGCATTGAATAGATAATATAAACATAGAAACAAAGAGGACACATTGTTAATAAAAAAAACGCCACAATTGTCGGACATTCTTTAAAAATGTCGAAGAAAATTATTATAGAAGCAAAACAAGGAGTGTATCCCGACCATTTTTGATCGATAAAACGTCTGCAGGCGGTGGACATTTTAGTTTCCAGCGGGAAGAAATACTAGAAAAATCCCTAATGGCTCAAAGAATCACAAAAGTACAAAAGGAAAAAAAAAAAATGATACATGAGAATAAAAATGGTAGACACTAAAAAAGAAACCGGTAAAAATATAATAAAGAAAAAATATAATCAATGTGCCGATACAAAACTGGTATTGATGCACCCTCAAGAAGAGCAAACTAGTTGATGGCAAATACCAAGGGCAGAGAGAACTTGGCCGATCAAACCAAACAGTGTTGGCGCCAATCGTTTTGATAAACCGCGGCATTTTGATCTAGCTTCTTCTTTTTTTTCTAAGAATTAACCCCGAAGCAGTTATTTTCCTCTTCGATCAGATAATATTCTTTCTGAAAGCTGCAAGCAGTCTGAGAATCGGAGGCCCCTGCGCACTTAGACGCTGATTGGCGCAACGCAAAACTTTGTGGGCAACTTGAGGATTAATGGTTTCGTAAGACTCCGATTGCAGCAGGAATAATATTTTTGCTGCACTTTCATGTCTCGCTTGAAGAGGAAAGAAAAAATGGTCTCATTAGATGCCCATAATATTTTCTCAATCCCACAAAGTGAACTAAGAAAAAATATTCCTTGACCTCAAAGACATTTTAAACACAAATAATCTGTTTCTGTTTGTCAGTCTTTTCTCTCTTTCTATGCACACACACACACACACACACACACACACACACACACACACACACACATATATATATATATATATATATTTATAAAATAAAATAAAATAAATTTCGATGTTCAAAACTACTGAATAATCATTTCAACATGAAATCCCTAAGGGAGATTTTACATCTACTGGCAACACACATTTCAAAATGAAATAAAAAAATGTTTTTTTCTTTTTTATTTCATTTTGAAATGTGGTATTGCCGATGAGATGTGAAATATCTCTTAGGGATTTCATGCTGAAATGATCATTCAACAGTTCTGAACATCAAAATTTATTTTATTTTATAATTGGCTCTGCAATTTTAATTATATTGAGCTCTCCACCTGTATCTTTTTTTAATATTAAAATTAATTAGGATCGGGTCTTTTGGACTGACCTTCCTACTTTTCCTTTTGGATTAAAGTTATTTAATATATATATATGTGTGTGTGTGTGTGTGTGTGTGTGTGTGTGTGAGCAGATGAGGAGGAAAACTCTGAAAAGTGAAGAATAATGCTTTAAGGAAAGTGAGAAATCGGCTCAACTCTACTAAATTACTAACTTCTCCACATTAATCACACACACACACACACACACACACACATATATATATATATATATATATATATATATATATATATATATATGTTGGGGGGGAAGATAGATAACGATATTAATCAGTTAAGAGCCATACGTGACACACGCATTATTTTCTGCGGTAGACTGGTTGCTAAAAAGGCTATAGAATCCAATCTGTCCTGCTATTGAACACACAGCTAGAGGTATTTGAGACGAATTGACACCTTTCCTAATGGTATTTGCGCGTATGTGAATGCAACGAATTCGACTGTAATTCGAACTCGACACTCCAATTTCTCGTTCCGAGTCGATATCCACTGCACTACAACAAAAATCCGATAACGATATATATTTTTCTATATGTAGGGGAGCATTAGGCTAATTTTATGACTAAGTGGATGAAGTTTAATTGGGATGCTGTTCGTTCATGAGCAGGTTATCGGACTAAATTTGTTATGTTGCTACGAGACACATGCGTGCGACAGTTTTCGAATGTTCTTTTATTAATCTAGCCGAATTAATTTAGCGTCATTTTCTTTTACTTTCTATACACTTTCCACACTGCGATATTGCAAGGAATTGGAAAATGCTCAAATTTACTGGACATGTACTTGCGACTAGACATTTATGTCTTGTTACGGCGGGAAACCAACGAATTTGACGTATTATTGTGTAGAACTTCCCTTTTGTGTTCATATATATTTTTCTTTATTGATTCCTTGAGGTTTCTCCTATGTATTTTTTGACATATTTACAGTAAGTACTACCTTCAGGTTTTAGCTTATTGTTTTGTTTAGTATTGCCTAACTCTTTTATTGATTTGGATAAATAATAATAAATTTTACGTTGATTTTAAATGTGATAGAATTAGTTGTTATGATAATATATTATTTGCTTTATTAGATTTCTATTTTTTTATTTCTATTTTTTAGATTTTAGAGCATGATGTATCATGCGCCAGTGTTTAGAGTGCTCTAATTTTTACTGAATGGGCGATATATATATATATATATATATATATATATATATATATATATATATATATATGAATCTAGTATCACTCAACTGGAACAATGTCTTCCACAAAAGTTGTCTCAGCGCGATCTATGCCTACATATTTGAAGATAAATTGTCCAATGCGGTTCTCGCAAAATGCGACATTAGTGGATGACCCTAAACCAGTTAAATCCAAACCACCTAAACCCATTAACCTCTCCTTCACTAATATCCGAGGCATTCGTACTAACTTTCCTAGTGTAGAAGCGTTCCTGCATGAAAAGTCCCCTGACATCCTTGCGCTCTGCGAAACTAACCTCAACTCAGCTATTCCCTCCTCTGACCTCTTCATCCCTGGTTATCTTCCCCTTTTAAGGAAGGATTCCACTGTCCACATGCATGGGCTGGGTGTTTATGTCAGTGAACACCTCCCCATAGCTAGGGTGACTTCACTCGAATCTACTGACCACCAATACATATGTCTCCGCCTGTCTCTCCTCAGTTCGGTTAGCTACCTATTCTTTCTTTACCGTTCTCCCTCCTCTCCTGACTGCTCCCTACTAGATAGCATTGCTGACGACATAGATAAGGCTATTTCCTATCACGCATTCGCCCACATATTTGTACTTGGAGACCTCAATGCCCATCACTCTTAGTGGCTTGAAAACGCCGTTACTGATCCGGCGGGCATTCACGCCATGAACTTTGCTATTTCCCAATCCCTTACGCAAGTGGTGAACTTCCCCACTCGCTTCCCAAGCACTCCCTCGGGTCATTTCTCACTGCTAGATATATGTTTCATCTCTGCGCCTGTCAAGTTTCGCAGCTTTGCCCTCTCGGCAACTCCGACCACGCTGTAGTCTCTCTCAGTATTTCTTTCCAGTCTCACTCCCCCCAGGAGCCCCCTACTTATAGAACCTCCTACCTCTACCAAAAAGCTGACTGGGATGCCTTTCGCGATTTCCTCTGCGACGTCCCTTGGGGAAAAGTGTTCGACCTGTCAGTTGATGACTGTGCCTCTGAGGTCTCGTCATGGGTGAAAGCTGGCATTGATGCCTTCATACCCACCAGGAAGTATTGCTTAAAACCTCATTCCTCTCCGTGGTTCTCTCCGGCCTGCTCAGCCGCCATTGCCCACAGGAACCATTACTTCCGTCTATTCCGGAGACAGCCAACTGATCACAATAGGCGCCTGTTCACATCTGCTCGCAATGAGTGCAAGAGAACCCTAAATGACGTCAAACAGTTGTTTGCTGAGAGAATGCGACAGCACATAGCTGACCGCAAATTCGGCTCCAAGGACTATTGGAGGATTTGTAAACGAGTGCTCAACAATAGGAAATCCTCAATACCTCCTTTAATCCATGGATTTGAGGTTCTCACGTCATCTGCGGACAAAGCTGAGTGCTTTGCCCACAGATTCTCATCCAACTCCACATTCGACTCGTCCGGAGTACACCCACCCGACTTCCCTATTAGAACTGAGGCCAAACTGCACGACGTATATATTACCCCAACAGTAGTATCCAGAGTAATTTCAAAACACGACCCCCATAAGGCGGTGTGGAGACGATGGAATCCCGTTGATAGTCCTTAAGAGGTGTGCTCCTGAACTTTCCCCTGTCCTCTCTAAACTATTTAACTACTGCCTTTCTGCTTCCTGCTTTCCTGCATGCTGGAAATTCTCTTCAGTCGTTCCTGTATTTAAGAATTGTGGTGAACCCTCGGACCCATCCAACTATCGGCCTATCAGTCTTCTACCGATATTCGAGAAAGTATTCGAGGCTATAATCAATGCTGAAATAGTTCATCATCTCACCGCCCACAAACTGTTCTCCGACAGGCAATATGGATTCCACTTGGCCAGGTCCACGGCCGACCTGCTAACAACCGTAACGGAGTACATGCTACAGGCCCTTGATGAGTCTGACGAGGCTCGCGCGGTTGCTCTGGACATCTCCAAGGCTTTCGACAGGGTTTGGCACTCTGGCCTCCTATGCAAACTACGCGGTTATGGTAATACCGGTCGTCTGCTTGACCTAATCCAATCTTTCTTAAATAACCGCAAAATGAAGATCGTTCTGAATGGGCGTGCCTCTTCGTTCTACAGCACGAATGCTGGTGTCCCACAGGGCTCTATCCTGGGCCCGACGCTCTTCCTTATTTTCATCAACGACCTCCCAGATGAGATCAAGTCCCAAGTAGGCATCTACGCAGATGACACTACAATATACTCCCGCTCCAGTAAGAAACCTGTCGTGGCGGACAGACATAATCTCGCTGCTGACCTTGAGCGGGATCTACACTCTGTGGTGAACTGCGGCAAGAAGTGGCTTGTCAACTTCAATTCATCTAAGACCAAGCTGTTGTCTGTCAACCATTACAGGCAACCTCTCCTGCCTCCCATAAGCATGGACCAAGTGATTCTCCCTGAGAGTAACACACTACGCCTCCTCGGACTTACCCTGTCCTCAGACCTCAAATGGAACCACTATACTGAATCCATAGCAAAATCTACTGCTAAGAAGTTTGGGTCACTATGTCGGTCCAGTATGTTTTTTCCACCTGAATCCATCCTGCATATATACAAATCAACCATCCGTCCGTGCATGGAGTACTGCTGCCATTTATGGTCAGGTGCCCCTGCCGTTCTCCTCGGTGTTCTTGACAAGCTCCAAAGGAGAGTCTGTAATGTGATAGGTACTTATCTGGCGGCTCGACTGCAGCCACTTCCCCACCGTCGAAATGTGACCTCCTTTTGTCTGTTCTATAAATACTTTCATGGCTTCTGCTCGGACGAGCTTATGTCACTGATGCCTCCTCAACAGGTGTTTACTCGTGCAACCAGACTGGCAACTGGGTCCCACCCATTCACAGTCAGGTTAGCCAAATGCAGACGACAATTCTACTCCTTCAGCTTCTTCTCTCGCACTTCCTGCCTGTGGAACTCGCTCCTGTATTCTTGCTTTCCTGACGGCTACAACCTCCAGAAATTTAAATGCAAAGTCAATACTCATCTACTAACCACTGCACCCTAGCTCTCTCCCCACCCCTGTATAATCTTCCCTTTCTCTCCACCTATGTATCTGTCATCGCACCTGCTTTCTATTGTTCCTTTCTAACTAGTTTGTACTCCTCACTCTTTTCTAATTAATCTTTTTACATTTATGTAACCCCCTGCACATCAGTGGCGTTTTCGCCTTGCTCGGGGTGAAATGATTAAAAAAAAAATTCAGACTTGGCTAGGCTGGTCATGTTGCAATGGTGACTAACAACAGAATACCAAAGGTCCTCGTGTATTACCAGCTTGACAGAGGAAGAAGACAATGAAGTGTTGGATGACTAAAAAGCTATCAATGAGAATCATACTAACTTCGAGAGATTGGTTCTGGATAGAAATGAACAGAGATATTTGTCACAAAGTTGAACCAGAAATTTCGATATCAGTCTTATTCACTGACTAAAAGCCGGAAGTACAATGGCGAAAAGCGACATAAATATTCATGCTGCTTTGTCGTGAGACCATCGCTGTTGCACACAATGTGCACTTGTATGTAGGTGCGACTGAAGTATCACATAGTACAGAAAAATAAAAATTGAATGAGATTGTCGGATCCTAATTTTCTCAAATCGACGGGAGAGTCCATCATATATATACTGGATCGGAATAAAAATTCGTAACCTTTTTTATATGAATTTCTAAAAGAAGATGCATATATCTAAACTTATTTATAAATGGAACTTTCTTTGTGTGTGTGTGTGTATGTCTGTGTGTGTGTGTGTTCGTTACCTATAGACTCTGAAACGGCTGAACCGATTTTCTTGAAAATTTACACAGTTGTAATATAAGCGTCTGCGAGTGTTCTTAGCTAAGTTTGTGTCGAGGTACACCCGATAAATATCGAAAATCGATAATCGAAAAAATCGAGTTATAAAAGTTGTCCGATTTTAATCAAACTTGATACATTCATAGACAAAGACATAAGAAATAATATTCAGAAGTTTCAAGGTTGCAGTTCTTACAGTAGTGAAGAAAATCGATAATATATATCTAATATAAAAGGCAAGATGTTTGTGTGTGTATCTGTTTATCTGCCTGTATGTCTATATTTTTTTTCAGTCCGTTTATTTCAGTTTTTGCTTCGGGTTTGGCTCTAAGTAGGTATAATTGTAGTTCTTAGTCTCAGCCATGATACCATTTACTCAGAGGATTATTTAGCCTTCAAAATTCAGTTTACGACAGAAAAGGCTTATTTGATATCGATACCAGGAAATCAAAATTTGACTTACATCCATTCATTTTTATTTCAGTCTACGGTTTTGCTTTAACTGGAAACAACTATTGCTTTTTAGTCTTTCGTGCCAACGTCCAAAGAGTCTGAGCTCCAGGAACATGGATTAGTTTTAAAGCTTTCATTACACCCGAGCAACGCCGGGCTATACTGCTAGGTTGTACATAAATCAATTCTAAAACATTCCATATCTTCCCATATATTTCGTTATTCTTAGGCAGCTTCAGGATTCCATTTTTTTAAACTTGACTTCATTCAGGGTGAAGTGTATTTTACAGGCATTCATTGAATGTAAGTTTATCTCTTTAATAGGATTTTGTAGGGATCAAACTATATGTAAATCCGAAGTTGCAAGATGAAATAGTTATGGCGGCTGTATTAGTACATTCTAGCCAAACTGTACTAATTTTTGTTGGATTTTTAAAGAGACTTGATGCCAAGCATTGTCTTGATGGTAAACAACATCCTTACAATTGACTAGTGATACCGGATATATCGGTGTTCTCCGACCCAGGGATTGTAATTGGTCGAAACAAGAATCGCAGTAAATGAGTAACTAACGAAGATATCACATCATTTGATACGAACTGTGGAAGGAGAACAATGTATCCCCGTAAATGGAATAAACATTTCATTTTAAAATCCTTTGAACGTTATCCGCATCTTAAAATAACCCCTGGGACAGGTTCGAAGTAAGACATCTGAAACGTTGCGATTATCAATCCTTGTCGTCATTATTAAATTTCAATGTCAGCAACAGCGTTGAAGAAAAGTTCCAAGAATTAAAACCAGGTTAATAGCGCTAAAAAGCAATTGAAATTGATATAATCGGGAGAATTATTATTCATGAAAAATATATTACAAATCTAACAATGCGTTAGTCTTAAAAACTTTTGCAAATTAACTAAAACAACTACTTCAGTTGCGTTCTTTTTTTTTTTCTCATACTTCAGTCTTAGGCCCACTAGAGTTACAGAGGGATGTGCGTTATGGTGTAGTGGATATCGGCTTGGAACGAGAAATCGGGGAGTCAATTTCGAATTCCAGTTGAATTCCTTGCATTCACTTACGAACAAATACACTTGGGAAACGTATTAATCCGTTTCCTCCCTCCAGTTATGGGTTAAATAACAGAACAGATTGGGTTCTATAACCTTTGGTGGCAACCATTCTACCACAGAAAGTAATGGCAACCTCCTGCGGGATAATCTTCTGCCCAGTCAGTCAGGTCTCGAAAGAGACATGATCGTTCAAGCGTGTAGCCCGTACGTCACTTGTCTGACTGACTGACTGAGAGTCACAGGGTGTAATTGATTTCTTTTTTTTTTCTTCAAATTAGGTCATTTGCAGTGGTGCGTAGTAATATGAATATATTTTAGGGGTATATGATGAAATTTGTTTGGCTTTGAAAAATATGGCGTCATCTGCGATTGCATCAGATTATTATCACGCCCTGGCACTATCGTCTTGATTGTCGATTAGTTGTCCTACTGCGATGGACTTTCTTCAAAGGATGCGTGCAAAAATTGTAACGCTGCCCGAACACACTGGCAAGCCTTATATAGAGATCGCAAATTGAAGAACATAGATCGCATAACAATCCAGGGATCTCTCCTATTTTACCTGCTCTCAGTACTCTACTCATGCCAATATGTTTTCGAATCACAGCACTTTTCGTCCTATGTTCGAACACTTCCCAGCTATTTTTGTACCGGCTTATTTTAGTATCTCCAGCGTGTAGTTGGCATTTTCGGCTCCTCTTCTTACTGATGATCATCTATTCAGTTTTCTTTTAGTTATATGTGTAGTTCTTCCCACTTTCTTTACCTGCCTTCGGCAGGCTGTATTGTAGTTTTCTTTCCCTGTCTGCTGTCAGTACTGTATCATCTGCGTATCTTATATTGTTAAAATTGTGGCCGCTAATGACGAATCCTATTAACACTTCTAGAGACTTTAGAATTGTCTAGCTTTATAGATTGAATAAATCTGTCGAGAAGATGTGTCTTTATTCATTAACGGCCTCCATATTGTATTTATTTCGATGCTAGGCCTACTAAGATGGTCCTCTTTGCTTACCATATGCTTTGATACTTACAGTCGTCTGACTGACTACTCAGTTTCTTTCCGTACACCGTTCTTACTTCATTTCACACGGGTTGATGATTTTATTGACTTACCCCAGGGCGTGTTAGGTGCTTTGACATCCGTGTTAATTTTGGGAGTTTTTCCGACCACCACTCTTGTTACATATCCCGAGGTGATATACCGGTTCAGAGGGAAATTATCAAATCGACAGGATTATTATCTGTCAAATAGTTTTCTTTACGATGAATTCATTTTGTTCGAGGAATAAAAAAAATCCTCGGTGGAATGTTTGTTTGAACCGGCACACATATTATATACATTGATAAATTTCCATCAGAAGTACTATTCAAGTCGCCATTTATATACAAAATCGTAAACTGTATATGCCTTGCTAAAGATTTTACTAAATAATGAAAGTAAATAGTGATTTTTTAATTAAAGTAAGTAATAGTTTTTGATTGTTTGATAGTTTTTTTTTTGGCTTATCAACCCATTGCCGGTTATTTACAGACAGAAAATGGTTTTTACATTGTAAGTAGTTCTGGGTATGACGATAAACTACATCCAGCAGCAAAACCCTGATCGGGAGATTGAAGATTTGAAGGAGCGTGTAACCACTTCTTGACAGCTGTAGTTCTCAGTTCCACGCTGACATGGAGTGATAGTTGTTGTTAGGCTCCCAGCTATGGAAAAATTGTGAAATCAAGATGTCACTATGAAAGTATAAAAATATTTATAGTAAAAATACAAGCAATATATTTTTATTTTAATGTTGTCAACAAAACATTCATATTAAAATGACCCAAAATGCATTTTATCTATAGTTGAAGGCGTGAAAAGGATTTAAAACATATTCAGTTGAATCCATAAAGTTATGTCAAAAATATTTAGATTTCGCAATTAAAAAACTCCTAGAGGTTTATATTTGCACGGAAGTGAATATGACGAACCAGATTTGAACTCGACTCTCCAATTAACAATTCCAAGCCATTAACCCTCTACACCAGCCGCAGATCCAAGCTTAAATATCTGGTATTCCTAAGCAGTCATCCATCAAGTTACTAACCAGGCTCGACTTTGTTAACTTCGGTGTTTGTTTTAATTCATAACTAATCATCAAATAAGTAAAGTTACTTCAATAAGTAAAACGTTCAATAAAAGGCCAGAGTATTAAATTCATTAAACAAAACTTCAGTAAAAGGACAGGATGGCTACAAATAAACTACACGAAAAGCGAACCGAATGCATTGTCATCAGCAAAAAAGGCAGCCCAAAATGCCAATCACAGGTGAGGGACTCTAAAATCAAGCAGGTACAGAAATTTAAATACCTAGGAAGTGTTTTAACAGAAGATCGAAAGTGCGCCACTGAGAACCTAAGGGGAATTGGCATGGCGAAAGAAACATTCCAGAAGTTGAGTAAAGTATTAAGAAAAAGGACAATTTCGCTAGAAACAAAGAGGAGAGTACTGGATTGCTACGTGATGTCAGTTCTTCAATATGGCAGTGAATGTTGGACAATATCTTCGAAGATGAAGGAAAAACATGAAGCAGCTGAAATGTGGTTCTACAGAAGGATGCTGTGGATATCATGGACCGAGCATGTGAGCAATGACGAGGTTTTGGAAAGGATGGAGACGAAAAGGAATTTAGTGCTGAGCATCAGGAAGAGACAGCTGAAGTTCCTGGGACATGCAATGAGGAAGGAGGGCTTAGAGAACCTGTTACTAACAAGCCAGATAGAGGGAAAAAGAGACAGAGGATAGCAGCGGATAACATATTTGAAGGACCTGACCATGTGGACAACGGAACGAGGGTTACATAGCGCAACAGGAGAAAACGTGCTAAGAGCTGCCAAAGAAAGGTAGATGTGGAAAGCCATGATTGCCTACGTCCTAAAAGAACATGTGGTACATAGAAGAAGAAGAAGAAGAAGAAGAAGAACAAGAACAAGAACAAGAACAAGAACAAGAAGAACACAGTTTTTTTTACATTCATGATCCACTACAAATTCTGTAAATGCATAACAAAAACTTGAAAACTCCCAGCGTCATTTTTTTTAATCATATCACCCCGAGCAAGGCGGTAACGCCACTGATGTGCAGGGGGTTACGTGAGAATGAAAAGGTTTGGAAAAGAGAAAGCTGGAAACCACATCGTAAACAGGGAACAAGGGATGAGCCGCTTCACCTGTTCAATAGACGTGGGTGGAGTGTGAGCGTCATGACTATTCGAAGTGACTCTTATATTTGATGAAAATAGCATCAATAAAAGAGAAGTTTGACAAGAAATTAGGAATTGTTTTATTTATCTGTTTTGCAATAATTTCTTAGTTGACTTTTTAACAACTCATTCTACATAATTTTGCTATATATTTTCTAATAAAATCGGACCTTATAATTATTAGCGTCAAAAGGCAATCATTTTAGTATTTTAATTTACCTTTTGTTTAATTTTTTGTTGTACTCTGTGGAGAAAAAAAACTATAGACTTTGTTTTAAAAGGAAACAGAAAAGAACAATTCAAAAAGAGTGACAGAAAATTCAATGAAGACAAATCTCGGTAGGGAGATTTACGGCAAGTTGTCCGTTTAATCACGTGCTTAGTACTTTGTACCAAGCGGACAGTAAGACCAAATCTGTCAATGTCCCAGCTTGCAAATAGGCATTCATTAACACAGCCGTCTTTCGGCTTGAACTCTCTCTCTCTCTCTCTCTCTCTCTCTGTCCTCTTTCTCTGGCTGGAACACTTTGTACGGAGACCGGTGTATCACTCGGTTCAACCACTCTCTCTCTCTGTCCCACCGTATCTCTCTCATACGTTTACTGTCTCGAACTCTTTCTCTTTCACATACCTTCTCTCTCCCTCACACATATTTTCTCTCCCTTTCGCTGCCTTTCTCTCACGTTTTCCCCCTCACTCGTTTTTTTATCCTCTCTCTATCTCTCTCCGTTTCGCTTGAAATCGCTTCTCTCTCTCTCTCTCTCTCTCTTGTTCCTATGTTTCTCTTGTTTCTCTCTCATCCGCTTTCTCTTTCTCACGCTTTAACTCTCCATATATATATATATATATATATATATATATATATATCTCGCTCATTCTTTCTCTCACACATTCCTCTCTCTCACTCTATCGCTTTCTCTCTCAATTTCTCTGTCTGTCTGTCTGTCTCTCTCTCTCTCTCTCTTGCTCTCTCTTTCACTTGAAATCGCTTCTCTCTTTTGCTTCTTCCCATGTCAGGAACTGTGTGTTCGGAGGCCTGAGTATCACTGGGTTCAAGCTACCTCTGTCCTTCATTCACTTTCTCTATTTTTCTCTCACACACTTTTACTATATCTCATACGTCTATCACTCTCACGCTTTCTCTTTTTAACTTTCTCTCACTCACTTTCACTCTTTTTCGCACTTTTCCTCTGTCTGTCACACTTTGCACTATCTCTCTCACTCCCAGTTTCTTGCTCGCGCGCTCTCTTTCTCTCTCTCACTTTCTCTCTCTCTCTCTATCTCTCTCTCTCTCTCTCTCTCTCTCTAAAAATAAAAGGTGAATAGTAAATAGTTTGGAGAAAACATTGCTCAGGTCGAGAGAAGACTTACCTCATCGGTGTTGCCAAATTAATATGATTACCAACTGTTCTTCAGTACCCTGGTCCCGACCTACAAAATACCGAGAAGACACCTGCTGCCTAACCGGTATAAATATCTCGACTTGGTTAATGGGTGCCTGACGATACCAAACGCACAACGATAAAAGAAGGCGGCATATGTAGAAATACCCATCCGCTGGCCACTGTAACGATTGTCCGACTACACATGCGCTTGAAGAAGCGGACACACAGATTCAATCACGTCTCACTTAGCATAGTGAAGTCAGGTTTCTTTTTACAAATACACGAAATTAGAAAAACGTGTGGGAAAACTGATTTGGTTAGAGAGCTAAAGAAATTATCTATCAAAAAAAGATATTCCAGAAGGAAAATAATTTATTTAGCTCCAATTGTGCGTTGTGGTGTTATGGACATTTTCTTCTGCTATGTGCCGTGTCTCTTCAGGACGTAGGCGATCACGGCCTTCCACATCTTCCTATCCCTTGGAGCATTTAACACCCATTTTGCGCCACCCACATCCAGCTCCGCCATCCATCTGCGCAAGTCTATCAAGTATGCCATTCGCTGCTTTCCCTTGTCTCTTATTCCCTCTCTATCAGTCCCCTAAGTGTCAGATTCTCTAAGCTTTTCATCCTCATTACATACTCCAGAAACTCGAGATGTCTTTTCTTGATGTTGAGTATCAGTTTCCTTCCCGTGTCCATCCTCTCCAAAACCTCGTCGTTGCTCACATGTCCCGTTCATGATATCCTCAGCATCTTTCTGTAGAACCACATTTCGGTTACTTCCATTCTTTCCCTCATCCTTAATGAGATTGTCCATCATGCGCTGCGATATTAAAGGACAGACATTACATAACAATTCAGTACTTTCTTTATTGTTTTCAGCGAAACTGTCTTGTCTCTCAATTCTCTACTCAACATCTGGAATACAGCCTTGCCAATGCCAATACGCCTTCGAATCTCAGTGTCGCATTTACCGTCCTCTGTTAGAGCACTTACCAGGTATTTAAATTTCTATAACTGCTTGGTTTTAGTATCTCCGACCTATAGTTGGCATTTTGGGCTACTCTTTCCACTGATGACCATGTCTTGTAGTTTCCTTTCCGTGTCAGCTGTCAGCACTGTATCATCTTATATTGTTTAGATGTCAGCCGACAGTAACGAATCTTGGTAGGACTTCTAAAGCTCTCAGAATTGTCTCCCTGTATATGTTGAATAGATCTGGTGAGAAGA
The DNA here is from genome assembly GCA_037127315.1 of Ascarosepion bandense. Taxonomy (NCBI): domain Eukaryota; kingdom Metazoa; phylum Mollusca; class Cephalopoda; order Sepiida; family Sepiidae; genus Ascarosepion; species Ascarosepion bandense. The sequence goes on from JBBBDQ010028981.1 coordinate 139,078, forward strand.
CGCATCATTGTCTTATACTCTTTTGGATCTTTGTATATCTGCTGAAATCATTTCTTTTCCGTATGTAGGCAGTTTTCTGCCAGTAGAGGTTCTTGATTCTTTCCCGAATATATCAAGGTTGCAAAGTGTCTCTATCAAGTATTTGTGGCGTACTTGTCGAATTTCTTTGCGTAGTCTATGAAGCACAAGTATGAAGTACAAGTACGTCTTTCTGAATTAGTATTGTCTTTTTACTGGATACAGGCAGTCAAGTACGTTATATTAACTTACGCAAAATAATCCTTTATAATCTATCTCTTCTCACTTAAGCTATGCGTTTAATGGACAGGACAGATTGGGTTTTATAACCTTGGTTAGCAACCAGTCTACTGCAGAAAGAAATGGCCACCTACTGCGGAAAACCATCTGCCTCGTACCTAAATGGATGACCGATTTTGAATACCAAGTGCTTGAATATATGCGTGGTATAATGAGCAATACCTCGGAATTATAATCAGAGAACCGAGTTCTAATTGCAGTTGGGTTAGTTACATTCACTTACATGCAATTACCCCCCTCGAGAAAGATATGAATCTCTGAGTTAAGGATTTAATAGCAGGAAAGACTGAGTCACTATAGCCTTGGTTGGCAATCAGTCTACTGGAGAAAGTAATGGGACTCTAATGTCGTAAAATCGTCTGCCTAGTTAGTCATGGGTCGAAATAGGCTTAATCGCCGAAACATTGTATCGCGTATATTATATTCAGTCAGGCAGTCAAGTGATACACGATTTGGGCAATCATGTCTCGAAAGAGACATGACTGACTTGGCAGAAGATTATCCCGCAGCAGATTGCCATTACTTTCTGCGGTAGACTGGTTGCCAGCCAAGGTTATAGAACTCAATCTGTCCTATTATTTAACCCATAGCTTGAGGGAAGAGATGGATTAATACCTTTTCCAATGATATTTGCGCGTAAGTTAATGCAAGGAATTCGACTGGAATTCGAACTCGACACCTCGATTTGTCGTTTCGAGTCAATATCCACTACACCACAACACACATATTATGTTAACTGATGCATATTTATTGTATTTGATGATATTCAAACAACACTTTAACCATGAAATGGCTTAAAACAATTCCAGCATAAATGCCTGTATTCAAATTGTTTATACGCTATTACTCCTCCAATACATGGCCAAAGGGCCATTCAGTGTAGAAGGTTAGTAAATAGAAATTGTTTATGAATTTAAAAACTAGAAATTTTCTGGATATATAGGATAGATAACGATTGACCTTAGACTTGGGGATTGTAGTGGTAAAGAAAAATTTTTAACGATAAATACTATATATATATATATATATATATATATATATATATATATATATTGGAGACATTAATGCAGACACGATATTTCATGGTAAATCGTAAGTATAGGCCTATTTCAGGTAAACCATTATCAGCTTCACTCTTTATTTTACAAAGGATTTTACACGAATAAAATAATACTATGAAGTAACGTGTCTGCCTTAATTTTTCTTATATTTGCTCTATATGTATTTATATACATATATATTTAGAGCTCTCTTAGAGAGTTCTCCTACCACTCTATGTACAGGATACTCCTTTGGATTCTTCTATACCCACACTGTATGCTGATATATATATATATATATATATATATATATATATATATATATATATATATAATATGTTCTCCCGTCAATTTCCACGTATGAGTTCAATTCATTTGGTATATGCAACATCAAATTTTATGTCTCTGTCTTATGTGTGCCATCAAGCTTGCTTTAAATTTGCATAGTGAGCATTTGAAACATTCCTTTTCGGAATCAGAAGCCTTCGATGTAGACACTGATTCTGGGTGATTATAGCGAGTGTGAGCCTTCAAAGCAGCATAACAAATGACAAATTTGGCGCTTGAACGTCACCATAAATGGAGATATTGGCATGAAAGATTGCGTCTTAGTTCCTAAACGGAGTGCAACCAGATGTTGAAGGTGATTGTGTTCAAAACTTCCAATGCCACGATCACAAGTTGATCTCTACTTTATTTGATTTAAAAATAAAAAGACAATTCGAAGGAGTCAACTGGTATGTCAGCTGCTCTGAGAATGTACTTCAGTTTCCTTTTTATAACAAAGCAAAGGCTTTCCAACGTTTCGAGCCCCATCAAGCAAATGGCTGTAACTCAAAATGTTTGGTATTTTACTCTCTGGTGTGCGTTGTGGTGAGAAAAGGTATTATTCCGCCACTTCTCTCTAGTAATGGGTTAAATAACAGGACAGATTGGGTTCTATAACCTTGGCTGATAACCAGTCTACCACAGAAAGCAATGGCAACCTACTGCGGTATAATCTTCTGTCCAGTCAGTCATGTCTCTTTCGAGACATGATCGCTACAAGCGAGTATCATGTATGGCACTTAACTGACTGATGCTTAAGGACAGTAATGAATGGGTTTTTTTTTCAGTATTTCTTTTTACCAGAGCTCATATTTTAATCGTTGGATAAAACAAAATTTATAATCTGATACCCCCAGCGACTTGAGGCCTTCTTCAAGAGAATTACAGACGAAAAGACTGGATAAATTCTCCGGACACGAATTTGAAGCAGTCAAGGCCAACCAGTATAGAAACTGAACAGATTAAAAAATCAGAAGCTGACGCCTAAGGTTCCCCCCATTCAGAGGAAAGCGTCAATAGCATCTGATTTTTATTTTCATTTTTTGTGTGTTAGTACTGAACAAGGGTCTTAACTTCGCAACAAGCATCAGGTAGATAGCATACTTGGACATAATTGCCAGAATCAAGGAAATAGACTTGAACATTCCTCCGGCTCAAACGGATGAGCTAAGAGGAAAAGTGAGGCAGATACTGAAGGAAGCCAAGCCACCCAAATCCAACATAACAATCCTGGGGAGGCTGGCATTCAGAACACAACAGAAGAATAACATCATCATACTACCAACTGACAAAGGCAATGTGACCAATGATAGAGAATAAAGAATATACAGAAAAACTGTTAGACCTCATTATATAAGGTAGCTATAGTAAAGTAAAGACACAATAATGTAAACAGAAAGAAAACAGTCACACATCCTTACCAAGAACGGAAGTCACTTCCCATCGAGCCACAAGATTAGCAACTAGTTCTCACCCTTTTACTGTGAAACCAATAAATTGTAAACGCAAATTCTACTCCATCAGCTTCTTTTCTCGCACTTCTTGCCTTTAGAATTCCCTTCCATTTACTTCCTTTTCCGACAGCTACAATCTCCAAGAATTTAAATGTAAAATCAATAATCATCTCCTATCTCACTAACCTGCAACCTCTCTCTCTCTTTCTCTCATGCTCCCTACTCCGTCCACTCCATTGTCATCATTATTCTCATCCTTCTCTTACCCACTTGCTGACACACCTTAAAACCTGTCACTTTTTCTCTTAACGTTCCTCCTATGTAACCCCCTGCAAAACAGTGGCAGTAAAATGCCTTGCTTGAGGCGATAGGATTATAAAAAACATACAGGTTACTGTCAAAACGTTATAACAAGCAACTTTATTATATACATTATCCCCAAAATTCACAAATCATTATTCCTCTCAGGCCAATTGTTAAATGTTAAAGCTCTGTGTGCCACGATTTGAGACGCTTCCATATTTTATTCGTTTATGTGCAGTGTCCCTTCAGGACGTAGGCGATCACAGCCTTCTACATCTCTCTATCCCTTGTAGCTGTTAAAATCTTTTCTTTTGTTACTCAAACCCTGCTCTGATATTCATTTACTCCAGCCCATCAAATATTTCACCAGATCGTGAGCTTGGATGTGGTGAGCTTGTTCACCAAGGTGCCTGTGGAAGAAGCACTATTGGTCGTCAGGGACAAACTGGCCTCGGACTCATCCCAGAAGCGAATGTACCAGTATACCAATAGATAACCTAATCAAGATGTTGACTTTCTGTACTCAAACACATCACTTCAGAAAGGGATCACACATGTAGGGAAAAATCTCAGCTATCCCTTTCTGATCCTAATCACACATCGGCAGGATGAAGGTTTAGCAATGAACTAGACATTATCACCAGCACCGACCAACATACACTACCGGCCATAAATATTAGGCAACTCGAGTATTTTAATGAACGATGTATTTCATACTATTTTAGTATTTATTGCCAAGTGAATAATTGTAAATGAAAATAGAATGGTTCATTTGTTAATACTAAACAATAACATGTGCATCAAATGAATTTATAAAAATTTAATAATTATTTATATTGCAGTTTCATTAATGTAAGAACGAAGAAAAGTTAAGGCGATTTGGATTTCATATTTATTTCCTTGTCTTGTAAAATTTTGCAAAGTAATAATAACGAAGGAACCATTCTAATTTTATTTAGAATTATCCACTAAAATAGTATGAAAAACATAATTTCTTTTAAAAATTATGGCCGGTAGTATATATGTTGAATAATTCCAGGAAATAACATCAGACTCAGCCTAACAAAAGCCAACTCAATGATTGAGATACGTAGATGACACATTCATACTCTGGCCATACTTGATTGCTAGGCTAATGTTTACATAAATGATATACATTACTGATTCACTGGGGCGATATTCAAGGCCTTGGTCTATAATTTAAACAAGGGTATGATGCTATTTAGATTTGTAAATCGAAAGCGGGACGCATAGAGGCTATTTTATTAATCATTTCACCCCAAGCAAGGCATTCCACTGCCACTATTGCGCAAGGTGTTACCTAGGGGAAGGTGAAGAGAAAGAGTGGTTAGATATAGGAAATGTCAGAAAAAGGGTGATAGACGGATTGGGCAGATGGGAAGAGTGTTTGAGAGAATGGGTGCGAGTTTGTGTGTTAGGAGGTGTCTATTGACCTTACATTTAAACTCCTGAAAATTGTAGCTGTCGGGGAAGCAATCATGTGGAAGGGAATTCCACAGTCGGGAAGTGCGAGAAAAGAAACTGAAGGAGTAGAAATTGCGGTTACATTTTATCAGTTTCACTGTAAATGGGTGGGACCTAGTTGCTAATCTAGTATCTCGTGCAAATTCGTACTTATGGGGCACCAGTGATCTAAGCCGTTAAAGTATTTATAGAAGAGACACAGGGAAGCCACGTCACGCCGGTGAGAGAGAGAGACTGCAGCCGATCTGCCAAGTCGGAATCGATCATATTACAACAAACTCTCCGTTGTATTTTGTCAAGAACCGCGAGGAGTATAGCAGGGGCAGCCGACCAGATGTGGCAGCAGGATTCAATGCACGGGTGGATGGTAGATTTATATATGTGCAGGGTAGATTCAGAGGGAAAAAATTCCGGGCCCTGCACTTGTGCTGAAAATTGTTATAGTAGGGAAAACTTATAAGCAGTAGTAATCAGTAGAACTTCTGCCAGGATTTGTCATCGGCAGTCACAATCTGAACAATATAAGATACGCTGATGATACACTGCTAATAGCAGACACAGAAAGAAAACTAGAAGACATCCTACGGAAGGTAGCTAAAGAAAGCGAAAAGAAAAGACTAAATATAAACTAGAAGAAAACCTATTGCATGTTCATCAATAAGAAATAGAGCCCAGTATGCCAACTACAAGTCGGGGGATAATGAATTCAAACTGCACAGAAATTTCAATCTTTTCACTCTTTCCTTTTTTCATTTTTTTCAATTGGAGTAAATAGACTAAACTATCGCCCGGTTCACACTCCACCCACGTCTATTGAACAGGTGAAGAGGCTCATCCCTTGTTCCCTGTTTAGTATGTGGTTTCCGGTTTTCTCTTTTTCAATCTTTTCACTCTTACGTAGCCCCCTTTACATCAGTGGCGTTACTGCCTTGCTCGGGGTGATATGATTAAAAAAAAAACAAAAAAAACAAACAAACTAGAAAGCGTTACTAACAGAGGGCGGAAAGTGCGACACTGAAATCCGGCGGCGAAATTGGTATGGCCAAAGATGCATTCTCGAAGCTGAGCAGAATATTTCATTAGAAACAAAGAAAAAAGTACGGGACTGTTATGTGATAATCGTTCTCATGGATGGCAGCGAATGCTGGACAATTTTTTCAAGGATGAAGGAGAAACTCAAAGCAACTGCAGGTGATTCTCCAGAAGGATGCTGATTATACCGAATATGTCAGCAACTTCAAGGTTTTGGAGGGATGGAAACAAAAAGAAAACTTATACTTAGGATCAGAAAGAGACAGCTGAGATTTCTCCTTCCATGTGTGGTCAGATACGCCTGATTTTTCTGTCTCCTTTTGGCCTTGTGATGTTCTTGTAGTCTTACCTGAAGTTCTGCCAGGATTCTTCAAAGGATGCCACAACTTGAAAAATATAAAATACGCAGATAATACAGAGCTGATAGTAGATGTGGAAAGGAAACTACAAGACATCCTACGGAAGGTAGCCGAAGAAAGCGGAAAGAAATGACTAAACATAAACAAGAAAAATGAACGCGTGATCATCAGTAAAAAGAAGAGCCCAAAATGTCCACGAAAACCGATACAGAAATCAAGCAGGTACAGAAATTTGAATACCTGGGAAGCGTTCTGACAGAGGACGGTAAGTAAAACACTGAGATGCGAAGGCGTATTGGCATGGCCAATGGTGCATGCCAAAGGCCGAGTAGAGTATTGAGAGACAGGAAGATTTCATTGAAAACAAACAAGAGTACTGGACTGTAATGCAATATTTGTCCATGGGGAGATTGTCCAGCGAATGCTGAAGAATCTCCCCAAGGATGACGGAGGGACTCGAAACAATAGAATTTTTTTTACAGAAGAATACTTAGGATACCATGGACTGAATATGTGAGCAACCAAAAAGTTTTGGGGAGAAGGAAAACATAAAACTATTTAGCATCAGGAAGAGACAGCTGAGGTTTCTGTGTAATGCAATGAGGAAGGAGAGCTTAGAGAATCTTATACTCGCAGAATAGATAGAAGGAAAGGGAGACAGGAGAAAGCAGCACAAGACATATTTTAGAAATGAATAACGGAACAGGGTCTGGGAGTGATATCAAGAGGTTAAGAACGACAAGGGGTAGAAGCAAGTACACGTATATGATCGCTTACGTCCTGAAGAAACACCACATAAAGTAGAAGTGATGTTAAAGTAAATATTCGACAGCCGCAGCCAACAGGGTGAATTATTTTATAGTAAATATTAGTTAATCATAAGAAATAGTAGTTATGTTTTTTTGTTCTTTTTTAATCATATCACCCCGAGCAAGGTGATAACGCCACCGATGCGCAGGGGGCTACGTAAGAGTAAAGAGATTGGAAAAGAGAAAGCCGGAAACCACATCCTAAACAGGGAACAAGAGATGAGCCTCTTCACCTGTTCAACAAATGTGGGTGGAGTGTGAACCGGGCTATAGTTTAGTCTAACCACTCCAATTGAAAAAGAAAATCAAAGAAAAAAAATAAAGAAAAGAGTGAAAAGATTGGAAAGGAGAAAATCGGAAACTGCATCCTAAACGGGAAACAAGGGATGAGCCTCTTCACCTGTTCAATAGACGTGGGTGGAGTGTGAACCGGGAGATAGTTTAGTCTATCTACTCCAATTGAAAAAAAAAAGAAAAGAAAAGAGTGAAAAGATTGGAAAAGAGAAAACCGGAAACCACATCCTAAACAGGAAACAAGTTTCACCTGTTCAATAGACGTGGGTGGAGTGTGGACCGGGCGATAGTTTAGTCTATCTAATCCAATATGTTGTAGTAGAGAAAATTGGACTCAACTTCTTAATGTTTTATTTAAATAACTAAAGTTGTGATATTTGTCAAAAATGAAAATGCAAAGATTATTGATGCAAAATTATATCTTAGATGGGATCAGTTAGTCAGTTAAGTGCCATACATGATACACTCTTAGGCAATCATGTCTCGAAAGAGACATGACTGATTGGACAGATGATTTTCCAGCAGTAGATTGCGATTATTTTCTGCGGTAGACTGGTTACCAGCCAAGGCTATAGAACCCAATCTGTTCTGTTATTTGACCTATATCTGGAGGGAAGAGACGGCTTAATACTTTTCCCAAGGGTATTTTCGCGTAAGTGAATGCAAGAAAATCAACTGGAATTTGAAATCGGCTCGCCGATTTCTCGTTTCGAGCCGATGTCCATTGCGCTACGAAGCGCATCCAGGTAATGGGATACAAGGGTGAAAATATGTAGCATGTAGTAAGGATTGAACTTACTAATTGATCGAGTGGGACAAGTTAGCGATTCATTACACCATCACGAAGCGCCCATTTCCAAGCTTAGCATCGATGTCGCAATGTATTGGGCATCCAGGATAAAATCGAACTCACAGTCGTAACTCATAAAACAAGACAAGCTTGCTAAATGCTACATCAGCTCGAAATGCCCCGACCAGAGCAGTTATGAACCAGCATCGCTTGACGGAGAGTTTTCTAAACAGAAAGCAGAGTTCCGGGTGGAGGGATCTCCACACCCGGGATGGAAACAACGGCTGCTCAAGAAATGAGTGAACCCTCTTGCGCTACGACTTGCCACGTCGCTACAGCTGCATCCATGATAGAATAAGCGATTCGATTAATGAACGAATATAATGAATGCGCTTGCAAATGTAAGAGGAATTAATAAATAAACTGGTGAAGAAATGAAAGAATGCCGAAAAATCGAACAGGAATATGATTTACAACGTTATAAATGCGATAATATCTTATTCATCGCTGACATCGCCATCTTGCTTGATTCTTGGCCTTTTCTATACGAAATTATTTAATATCGGCTCCAAAATATCTTCCAACGAAGGTGATAGTCATAGCAAAAATGGCATCAACAGAGGCTGGACAAACTTCTATGGATAATGTATTAGCAATGCATTACTCTTTGCTATTTTGACGTGGCATACGTTCTTCTCGCCTTAGTTTTGTTTCCATAATAACGGAAAAGACATTGTTTCAGCTTCTGAATGATTCTGTTAGAATCTGTTCACATGGGAAAAAATGTTTTTTTCATAAATCTTTCTTTCTCGTTTATATCTTTTTTTTTTTTTATCTTACCCTAAAGATTTTTCCTACCTTTCCTATTTCAAGAGTACTTACACCTCACTAATTTTAGTTTCTCATTCACATTCCAACACTCGGTACTCATCAAGTCCTTCTTCATCTATGTCCCTTCCCTAGAGGACAATCCTGACTCTTCACAACTTCCTCGATTTTCTTAACAAAGTTTGTTGTAGGTTAAGCAATGTTTCAAACTGTCCCTCTGGCCTGTAATATGTCTTGTGAATGTTAAATTTCCTAAATATTTCCCTCATTAACTGTTGTAATTTTTTCCAGCATTTACTCTCATATCAGTCACTTAGTTAATTGCCATACGAGATACACGCTTGGGCGATCATGTCTCGAAAGAGAGATGACTGAAGGTTATCCCGCAGTAGGTTGCCATTGCTTTCTGCGGTAGACTGGTTGCCGACCAAGGCTACAGAACCCAATCTGTCCTATTATTTAACCCATAACTGGAAGGAAGAGACAGATTAATACCTTTCCCAAGGGTAATTGTGCGTTAGTGAATGCAATGAATTTAGCTAGAATTCGAACTCGGCTACCCGATTTCTCGTTCCGAGCCGATATCCACTGCACCACAACGCACACCCTTACTCTCATATAGGAAGATTAATATTACACAGTAGTTAAACAACTTTTTGCTTGTTTACATTATATTCATGCTTCTTATTATTTTGTTAAAACGGAATTTTTGTTATTCCAACACGCATTCTTATATCGGTGTCATATTTTATTTTTGTCGGTTAAAACATTTTGAAGATATTTAATTCAAAATTCCTATTTAATAGGAGGGTTGATATTACGAAGCAGTTCAGATTATTCCTTGTTTCTAATGAAAATTTCCCGTGTTTTAATTAAAAAAAAATACTTCTTTCGGTGTCGTGGTGCTGTGGATATCGGCTCGGAATGAGAAATCAGAGGGCCGAGTTCGAATTCCAGTTGAATTCATTCCATTCACTTACGCGCAAACAACCTTAGGAAATTTATTAATCCATTGCTTCTTCTCTAGCTAAGCGTTAAATAACAGAATACGTTGGCAGCCAGTCTACTACAGAAATGAATAGCAACCTAATGCTGGAAAATATTTTGCTCAATCAGTCATGCCTCTTTTAAGACATGATCATTCACGTATGATTTTTTAACTTACTGACTGATTGCGGTATTAGAATTTCTCTGTCTGCTGTGTCAAATCTTCCGTATTCCGTTAAAACACTTCCTAGATATTTAAATTCGTGCCCACACAAGAAGATTGGGTAGCATTTCAGCACACTATGGTTTCGATTTTAAAGAAAGTTCTCTTCTGCGTTTGTATATACTTCTAAGATGAGGTAGCATTTACATTATTTATCCTGTTCGGACTGTTGTCTCTATTTTTTACTGCCATGTTTACGACGTTTTGCGACGTTGTATGCTACGGCCTTCTTCAAGTACTAAGAATTTTGTACCGAAACATTTATTTCGATTACTGGAGTATATCATTCTCATTCCATGTGCGATGCCACTTCCGGATAACATGGAGTTATCTCTCTTGAACTCAACCCTCTAAGTTATTTGATCACCACAACTGTAGCCAGGTATTGAACTCAGATTATTTTGGGGTAAAGTCACTGGAACTAACCAACGCGTTTATGCACTGGGTAATGTGTTCTCGATTAAATGTATCCTTCATGACATTGAAGTGATATCGGCCATAGAATAAAATATATCAAGGGATCGAAATAAAAGGTACGGTTCAAAATTTCTAATACCTGAAGAAGGCCAGTGCGTAGAACGACCGAAACGTCGTAAACATTGCAATAAAGATAAGAAAAACAGTCCGAACCGTGCAAATAATGAAAGTTCTCTTGTTTCTTAATATTTCGTTTTTGTTTTGAGATGCATCTTTCGCTATTTCTTTATGCCTTCGGATTTCGGTGCCCTACATACGGGCCCTGTATAAATATTAGGATGTGCGTTGTGGGGCAGTGGTTATCGGCTTGAAACGAGTTCGAATTCAAGTTGAATTCCTCGCACTCACTTACGCGCAAATACCCCAGGGAAAGCTATTAATCCGTCTCTTCCCTCCAGTTATGGGTTAAATAACAGGACAGATTGGGTTCTATAGCTTTGGTCAGCACCAGTCTACCGCAGAAAGTAATGGCAAATTACTGCGGTATAATCTACTGCCAAGTCAGTCATGTCTCTTTCGAGACATGATTACCCAAGCGTGTATCACGTATGGCATTTAACTGTCTGACTGACAATGTGTTATCATTTAAGTCATTTCTCCTAAACTGATAAGCAACAACCGCCATTTCATTTTAGCGAAACATTCATTCTCTGTCCATTCCTCGATTATTTAAACTACTTCTTCCTATGCCCATTCTTCTGACTACTCATTCGACCTTCGGATCGGCGCAACTTCGTCCACACTAATTGCCTCTTACTGCTTGCTAGAATATTGACTCCACTTAACAATACCAATAGAACGCAAAAGAGACCCATACAACCAAAGCATCCATTAGCACACAAATTGCACTTATGCAAGTATGTATGTACACACACACACACACACACACACACACACACACACACACACACACACACACACACACACACACACATATATATATATATATATATATATATATATATATCCGGGTGAATACAGAAGGAAGAAAGAATTCTTACAACGTCCAAAACATTAATTTAAAACAGTGTTCGATATATAATATATAGAGCTGTGAATATTTATTATAAAATATATTTTAGGACATGTACATAATTTTTCTATATATATCCACGACAAAGGTATATTTGTTTCGACATTGAAACTTCAATGTCTCATCAGGCGGTTTTTGATGAGACATTGAAGTTTCAATGTCGAAACAAATGTACATTTGTCGGGGAGATATATAGAAAATTTATGTACATGTTCTAAAATATAATTTATAATATATATATATATATATGTGTGTGTGTGTGTGTGTGTGTGTGTGTGTGTATAAACAAATGTTTGAAGATACCAAACGTGTAAGCTACTTTAAAAACAAGAAATTTATAACCAGTTTCAAGAGCTCTTTCGTCCAACATGTCATTAAGAGAAAATCGTTGGAATTATAACTCAAACGAAAAGAACAGCAACGTAATTGAAAAGCAAAGAAAGACGGAAACACTCTAATATATATATATATATATATATATATATATATATATATATATATATATATAACAAGGGGAGGAGAAATCACGTCTAAATAAATATTGAGCTACAGTTAAAATAAAATATCCCCCAACAAATGAAGAGACTTCACAAAATCCTTCTTCCGGGAAAAAAAAATTCTTTATATATATATGTGTGTAGGTTGACCTAATGGGGTCAAACAGCCGCCAATAGTTGAAGGAATTGTTTTTTTTTCAGAGGTCAAGCTATTTCAAGACAGTTTGAACAACTTCTAACGGATACTACCCAGATCTGGAACTGGACTCGATCTCTTTCTTCCCTATTCCCTCCCTTTCTTTTCTTTTCTTTTCTTTTCTTTTCTTTCCCCTTACATTTATTGTCATTTATTTGTTTTGTTTGTTTGTAATCTTATGTTTATTATTATTATTTTTATTATTATCCCTCTCTTCATTTAAAAAAGAACGTTTATTCCGGCAGAAATTTTGTACCAGATGGAGGAATATTGTAAAATGTCTGATTATATGAGCTAATTAAACTCATTGAAATGAGCTCTAGTTTATAACAAATATGACGCGTTGAGTTTTCTCTTATAAACTATATATTCTCATATTTTCTATTGAGGCTTTTTACTTCGAAACTATATTTATACAAATATTCTCCCTATGTTAAATGAGTACTTTCGAACGTCATCGTTCATCATCAGGGTCAAAGTACACGGTTAACATATGGACAATATTTGTCAAAATATAATTTTGAAATGAAAAGCCTCATTAGAAAATATGAGAAAATAAAAAAGAAAATCTGCAAGACTTTAACGCTTAATACAACGTGTTTAAAAGAAAGGATGCTGCCTAAACACACGTATATATATATATATATATATATATATATATATATATATATATATATAGCTTAAATTGTGTGTATTTAGGCAGCATTTTTTCATATATGTATGTTTCATTAAATTACAGACAAGTTTTGTCGATTAATTTTATGTAATTTTTTTTCATATCATCTGATAAGCTTAATAGCATTATCGTTGAAAGAGGATAAAAAATCGCAATATTGATACATGTTTTTATTTAATCGTTTCTGAACTTTCGGCTTACATCAGCCATTATCAAAGATGAAAATAATGTTGGTTGTAACGGGCATTTCGTAGACGAACGATAGTAGTAGTCGTCTGTTTTGTTTGTGTTGAGGATTGGTGAATATGCGCGTGCATGCTAGAAGCAAAAATCGCTCTACAGCTATATAAAGAAAAATCTTAAGTTTTTCATTTATGTATATCATATACGTCTGGAGTACACATTTAACTCTCTGTATAGATCTCTCTCTAATAATTTATATTGAAAAGATCTATTTGGATTATTCTCTTCCTTTATAGATTTGACAACATGGATGCATTGGATAAATTGTCGTCTAAACTGAATGAAAATGAAAATAATACTGACATCTCATTTTTAACAGATGTATACACTTCAATTTCACAAAAATATCGCGAAATAAAAATTAAATCTGTTCAATATTCGAAATTACCTCCAAACGACTTCGTAATCTCCTGCATCAATTCTAGACGGTTTCCTTGTTTAAGTTGATCAATGCTGACATAATCCTCGCATTCAGTTCATCTTTGCCAACTAGATACATTGGTCTTATCACTTAACTGCGTTTCACACAAGAGTGCAGTCTGCGACTTGGGTGGCCAGATGTGATTGCCGATGTTGTCGCAGAAATTGTCTGACAGCCATGAATACATCCTCCTGCTTGTAAAGCAAAGGTGCAGAGCCCTGTTGTCAGATATAGAGTCTTTCAGCAGTCACCCTGTTGACCTAGGGCAGCAACCTCTCCTCAAAGCACTCAATGTAGGCGTAAGTGTTGAATCTGAGGCCATGTGGGAAAATGAATGGCAGCATAAAATGTAAAATCTCGAAGATTTACTCATCACACGCCATATATATATATATATATATATATATATGACTGACTGCAAATACGCTTGGCTCTATGTTTTTATGCCTATCCCAGATTCTCTTGGCGGTGCATGACGGACACGGGGTGTTCCAGCAAATCAAATTTTTAACCAATGAGATTACTCCCAGGTCACATTACGAGGTAGAATGATTTTCTTCTTTTAGTTTAGGAATGAAATAGCAATATTTTTATTGAAGTAATTTCTTTTCTTCTTCTTCCCGATTACATCATTTATTTTTTCAACTTTTCAAACGTACAAATCCTTTCCCAGAGAATTCGGAAATCACAGATCTGACCTACTTTAAACTCATCAAAAGTTTTCGAGAGTCGTATTTTGACTACCTATATTTTTCACTTCCACCGGCCGTAAAACCCAAGGCTTCCATGGTGTATTTCTTAGTTACACAATGGCGGCCAACGATTACCTCGTCAGACCTATCCCTTTTATACCTGCAAAATATATTTTCCCTTTTATTCTCAGCTACTTTTTCAGATTTTGTAATAAATATTCTGTTTCAAGTTAACTCATATTGCGATTGACCATAGACGATTTTATCATCTATTTGGCTTATTTTCTCTATTCATATTACGATTTCCAATCATCGGCAGAATTAATAATACCACAAGTAATAATTTCTTTCGCTTCATCGTACTTAGGATTAATATTTTTCTCCACATGCAATATTATAGTATTATATATTTCCACATGCAATATTATATTATCATATTTTTTTACATGTAATGCTCTTATGTGTTATAGAATTCTAGTTGAATTCGTTGCATTCACTTACCTGCAAATACTCTTTAGAAAAGTATTAATCCAACTCTTCTCCTTCCGGCTGTGGATTGAGTAGCAGGAGAGAAATGGCAACTCACGCGTGAGGCTGTACAAGAGAAAAAATCCGACTAGATCTAAAGATAGATGACAACTCCAGCTCATACAATAGAAGTGTACATTGGATGTAATCGACTGGTTCGAGAATTCTGAAGAAAAAATAATGCCACTTTCCTATAAATCGATATCGTGGATTTTTACCCATCAGTATCTGAGAGCATCTTCAATATTGCCCCAGAATTTTTATAAATTTTATTCGAACATCTCAAAGGATGAATTCAAAATAATCTTGAACTGTATAAAATCAGTTCTCATCCGCAACAATGAACAGTGGACAAAAACTCCACGGATAATTTTGATTTATCTATGAGAGCTCTAGATTCAGCTGAATCTTCAGATCTAGTCGGATTGTTACTCTTGTACAATGTCACGACGTAAAATCGACATTAAAAATATAGGAATTTATAGAGATGACGGACCCATGATAGTAAATAAATCAATTGATAGACTTAGAAAATTAATTCATAGAGTGTGTAAGTCTTTTGTTGTTGTTGTTGTTGTTCTTCTTCTTCTATGTCTGTCTTTTCAGGACGTAGGCGATCATGGCTTTCCACGTCTCTCTATCCCTGGTGGCTCTTAGCATGCCTTCTCCTGTTACTCCATGCAACCCTCGTTTCGTCATTCACCTGATTAGGTCCTTCAAATATGTTATCCGTTCCCTTCCCCTGTCTCTTTTTCCCTTTATCTGGTTGTTAGTATCAGGTTCTACAACCCTCCTTCCTCATTGAGTGTCCCAGGAACTTCGGCTGTCTCTTTCTGATGCTCAGTATTAATTTCCTTTTTGCTTCCATCATTTCTAAGACCTCATCATTGCTCACATTCTCGATCGATGATATCCGCACCATCCTTCTGTAGAACCACATTTCAGTTGCTTCAAGTTTTAACCCTAATATAAAAAAAGTTGACTTAGTCATAACAGTAGACTTAGTCTCTAACACTACAGTACATTTCCTTACAGGAAAAATAATGCTAACCCAATCTATATAAACCCCAACTCTAATCACCCACCATCCGTTATCAAACATATTACATCATCAGTTGAACGCCGCATTATCATACACTTCTCAAATAAAGAAATATTCGATGAACACAAAACAATTCACGATAAAATTCTTAGAGACCGCTGCTATCAATTCTCCAAAATTAGCTTTATGGAAAAATTTAGGAGCCCAAAAAGAAAAAAATAGAAAAGGGAAAATCATATGGTATAATCCTCCATTTAATCAAGTATTTAATTTTAAACTGGGACATAAATTTCTTCACCTAACAGATAACCATTTCCCCCAAAATGTCCAATAGTAATTCAATAAAACTCATTTATAGCTGCTCCAACAATTTAGAAAAAAATAATTAAATTACATAACAATAAAACATTGAAAGCATACAACAAAAATAACTCTAACACTCATGTAAGTCTACCCTATCATAATAATCTTTGTGATTGAAGAAACCCGAACCAATGCTCCAAACTAATAAACGCTTAAAAAAATTCCTAGTATATATGTATTCGATTTCATCCATGGAGAATCCTAAGGATGCTAAAATTTATATCGGAAATACAATGAACATTTTTAAAAAGCGTTTTTAAATTCACCTCTCATCCTTCAATAACAAGAACAAACAAAATATGACATCACTTTCTAAGTATTTTTGGAAGTTTAAAAACGAAAATAAAACGCCTAAAGTTAAATGGAGAATCCTCAAACAGGCCAGAACATCTAAATCGGTAAAGGAACCATGTTTTCTTTGTCTTAAAAAACAAATGTAAATCATTAAATACATGAGTAGCAACAAACTGTTAAACCAGAGGCATGAAACCACAGTAAACTGCAAACACATTAAAGAACTAACCTTACAACTATGTAAAAACTACAAAGCCAAAGTTAAGATCCCTAGAAACGATAAACCTTTACAGTATTAACAACACTCTTTCTTCAGATTTTACCTTTATTTCACACTACAAACTGTGATCTACTTTCAAGTTTTATATAAAAAAGAGGTTCTTTAAAAACAAATAATTTATAAAAATTAAGTTTAAATACAAAAATATTTGTAGTCGTATAATTCCCTAATAAAGATATGTTTACCAAATAGTAATTCCCTATTCCCACTTTATCGCACCCAATCCTACTCCTCCCCGCACCATATACGCCTCCTTATTTTTTCCTTTTGTTAAACCCAAAGGAATCACCATAAAAGCTTATTTTCTAATGTTAAATCGCTCTATAAAATTTTTAACATGACCATTAATCTCATCTATCTCCTACTTCTTCCTTGTTTTAGTTCAAATTCTAACTGAGAGCATACAACTCTTATTTCCCCACCTCCCACCCGACCAAAATCTCAGGTGACGTGTCTTAGGCACTCGACCACGTAGAACTCACGATCAAATAAAAATATATATATATATATATATATATATATATATATATATATATATATATATATATATTTTAATTCAGATACTTCAATCCAAGGGAAAAAAGCAGGAAGGTAAATTCCCAAAAACCCGATCCTAATTAATCTTAAAAGTTTATTTTAATATTAAAAAATGATACAGGAAGAGAGCTCCATGTAATAAAATATCCCGTGGGGATTTTCATATCGAAATGGCCATTCAACATCTTTGAATTAATCCTTTTTTAATATATATATATATATATATATATATATATATATATATATATATATATATAATTCCAGGTGAAGAGGACTCAAGATTTTTTTTATTTTGCGTGCTCTGGCATTTATTTTATTATAAAGTGTTCAATATAATGAGTATTATAGAGCTTAATATAATTATATAGTCATGTATCAATTGTACATTGCGACATTGCCTGATGATGAAAATCTATCTCGAAACATAGAAATTTCCGTGTAGCAATGTACAATTGATGCATAACTATATTATATATATATATATATATATATATATATATATATATATATATATATATATATATATATATATATATATATATATATATATATATATATATAGCCACATCAATCAAATAAGGTGGTTAGCAAGTTTGTCTTGCAGACCATTGCTATTTTACTGGATTCGACATGATTGTTCTTCTATGTTAGGTTAAGTTACATATTAAATAATGCCATATTTTCTGTCAAGATTTAGAAATTGTATCTTGTACAACATGAATAATTAATGATTTCTATCTTTCACTTTCTATCTACAATCTTTATCTCTTCAAGTCTGGTGTCAACCGTTATCTATCCTACATATCCTCATTATCAATATTTCTTATGTTAATTCAAACATCCTCATCCCATAACCGTCTATGTTGACCCGATTTTAGGCCATCTTTGGCGGAACAGTAACTTCGAAATATTTCTGGAATGAGCAGCTGACATCTGGTGCATGATATGTTTTTGTATTAGATTCATTGAATGGAAAATATATTTAAACCAGAATTCTAATTATGAAACACCATATTCATTTTTATTGCATTTGATAAGGCTTGTGGTGTGCAGTGGATATCGGCTCGGAACGAGAAATCCGAAAGCCGAGTTCGAATTCCTGTTCGATACATTGAATTCACATACGCACAAGCACCCCTGAAAAAGATATGAATCCGTCAATCTTTCCTCCAGCTATGGATTAAGTAGCAGGACAGACTGAGTTTTCTAGCTTTGACTGGCAACTAGTCTACCGGAGAAAGTAATGGCAACCCACTGCGGGGAAAATCTTGTCCGCAGTCAGTCATGTCTCCAAAAGACATGATCGCCCAAGCGTGTATTATGTATGGCACTTAACTGTTTCGAGTCCTTATATGTCATGTTAAACGTCAAGCTTTAATTGAGTTTAATACCAAATTTCCAAAATTGGGATTTACCGCAGTATAGATGCAATGCAACCCAACTTACTAGTTGTATGTCTTCCTATTTTTTGGGAATTACTCCTATTTTATGTGACGAGTTCCCTCAAGGAATGGTTGATTGCAGTTCTCCACAGCTTCATATTCCATGTTGCAACTTTTGGCGTTTTACATACTTTTGTCCCCTGTCACTAATTTACCCAAATGCATGTGGTAGAATAATAGTTGTTTTCTCTACCCGTCCTTCCTTCAATATATCCCATGAGTTTCTGTCTGAATTTATAGGATGAGGCGTTACCATTATTTACATTACATACAGACTATCTTTTTGTTGTCATATCAAAGTTTCGGGTATTATGCTCTCTGGTCTTGGTCAAGCGTAACCAACAGGGTATTTCGAATTGAACTCAGATATAGCTGATCCTGTATGAAGAGAAAAATGGTAGTGGTCAGAGATTTAACCTACTCTCCGAATGGAGCGAGTTGAGACATGAGGTCAGTTTTTAACGTGGGGAACCTGAGCGCCTATGTTCGGGCCACTGGTTAAAGATTACCCAGCCCCCAATTACGCGATAACTGGGTACAAAGCTGGTCTAAGATGGCTATTGCTTGTCAAAAGCTAGTCTTAGCTGGCCATTGCTTCCAAACCCGGCCGGCGAGCAGGCAGTGAGTATTTGAGAACAGATACTTCACTTTGATTCTATTCTCCGGGACAAGGTGCATAAAATGGTAGTGATCAGCCCGTGTAGAATGAAGTGAAAATACTAGAAAAGAAAAAAACAATATGGAGTTAAAAGTTCAATCGATATGCTAAGCGTTAGCGACCTTCTAGTATCCCAGGTTAAATGTAATTAACACAAATACCCAACAAACCAAATCGACAACGTTTGCAATAAGCATTAACAAAAGAAAAAAAGGAAAAAAACAGGGCCAAAATAATACGAAGCAAACAATATATAAAAGAAAAGTAGGCAAAACAAGTCTTCTTATTGTGTGTGTCGCGTCTCTTCAGGACGTATGCGATCATCTCCCTATCTCTTGAAGCTCTTAACAGCACTTCTCCTGTTACACACGAAACCCTGCTCCGCCATAGATCTGCTCAAGTCTATCACTCGTTCATTTCCCGTGTCTTTCCTTCCTTCTATCTGACCCGTGAGTACAGTAATATAGCAAAAATATTCACAATGAATCGTCTTAACACAAAACAGGATACGAAAAAGAGAACTGACTCCGACCACTACAATGTTAACCTGTTCATGCCTAGAGTTAACCGTTATCTTCCCCACATATCCCCAGACACCTTGCTTTTTACTCTGTAACGAGTGCCTCTTGGGCATTATACCGGGTGAAAATTATTGAAAAAAAGTTAATAGATATCTTCTTTAGTCTATTTTAATCGTTTCACCACAACCAAGATAGTAAATCCACCAAGACGCAAGGGTTACTGACGGTTAAAAAAAAACGAGAAAAATACTATCAAGGAGAAAAGACGATGAAAGAATACAGAAGTTAAAGCCTGACATTGCATTTAAATATGTGAAGACCAAAATTGACAGGGAAGCAAAAAGATCAAAGAGAGATCAACAAGCCATGGGTGTGATAGAAGAAACAATTAGCATAGAACCTACGACTGAATCTAGCCATTTCATTTATATATAGTTTTATGTTACGGAATATCCTGAAGATTAACTAAATAGTTTTAACAATTGAGATATTTAATTTATTTTTTTGAACATTAGTTTTAATCGATACTCGTATTTGAGTAGATATACTGCTTTTAATTAAACAGCATATATATATATATATATATATATATATATAACTCTACCATTCTGTTTTGATATTTATTTTTACTGGCCTGACTATTTCCGATAAGTTTTGTTACGAAAATGTGTGTCATTCGGCAGGATCAGAACCTTTGGCCATAATCAACATAGGTGAAGCTACCAATTGAATGGGTTCGAATGACACATTTTCGTTACAAAATTTATCGTAAATAATCAAGCCGGTAGAAATAAATATATAAGTATAATGTTTGATTAAAAACAGAATATCTACTCAAATATGAGTATCGATTAAAAATACCGTTCAAACAAATAATTTACATATAGTTTTATATATATATATTTATAAACTTATTTATAAATGGAACTTTGTCTCTGTGTGTATATGTGTATGTGTGTGTGTGTGTCCGTTACCTATATACTCCGAAACGGCTGAACCAGTTTTCTTGAAAATTTACACAGTTGTACTATAAGCGTCTGCGAGTGTTCTTACCTAAATTTTGTGTAGAGGTAACCCCGAAAAATATCGAAAATCGATAATCGAAAAAATCGGGTTCTAGAAGGAGTGGTCCGATTTTAATCAAATTTGATACTCTCAAGACAAAGACATAAGAAACGATATTCAAATGTTTCAAGGTTGCAGTTCTATATTGCAGAAAATCTATAATATATATATATATATATATAAAAGGCAAGATGTTTGTGTGTGCGTCTGTTTATCTGCCTGTATGTCTGTATTTTTTTCAGCCCTTTTATTTTAGTTTTTGCTTCGGGTATGGCTCTAAGTAGATATAATTGTAGTTCTTAGTATCAGCCTAGATACGATTTACTCCAAGGACTTATTTAGCCTTCCAAATTCAGTTTACGACGAAAACAACTTATTTGATATCGATACCAGGAAATCAAACTTTGACTTACATCCATTCATTTTTCTTTCAGTCTACGGTTTCGATTTAACTGGAAACAACTATTGCTTTTTAGTCTTTCGTGCAAACGTCCAAAAAGTCTGAGCTCCATACTGCTAGTATATATATATATATATATATATATATATATATATATATATATATATATATATATCAGCATGAGGTGTAGATATAAATGAATCCAAACGTGTATCCTGCACATACAGTGGTATGATAACTCTCTATGAGAACTCTAAATATATACGTATATAAATACATATAGAACAAATATAAGAAAAATTTAAGGCAGACACGTTATTTCATGGCAAATCAGAACTATAGGCCTATTGCAGGCGAAGCATTGTCAGCTTTATTCTTTATTGTACAGATGATTTTATAGACTGAAGCTGATGTTGGTTTGCCTGACATATGTCTATAGTTCCGATTTACCATTAAAATAACGTGTCTGCCTTCAATTTTTCTGATATATATATATTTATGGTTTTTTTAGTTTAGATGCTGATTCCATTCAATCGCTAGTCGTTTCGTGGTTGTTATTAACAGAACGTTTTAGTTAACCTATCCTATGCCCTTTCTAGTGTTACCTTAAGTTTTTGCAATAAATTACTTTCTTTATTTTTAATGTATTTTCGCATTTTACACTTCTGTCTCTATTTCGATTTGTTTCCCTTATTTTGCAGTATAAGTAAAGCTTTTATTTATTTCTTTTCTGTCACTTTTTTATTCTTACTACCCAATATTTTTTTCTTATGATTCTTTCACAAGAATTCATTATTTTGCATCGTTCTTTCTTCAAATTTCTTGCAGTCTGAGAAGAGAACTGACTGTACAAGTCTATTATATCATCAGAAAAAAACTGCTATTAAATTTATATATATATATGTGAGAGAGAGAGAGAGAGAGAGAGAAGAGAACCAATAGGTTTAGAATGCAGAATTCTTCGTCATTTACTTGTTTAAGAATTGCTCAATACAACATGGATTGTCGACCGTAATATAATTATAACTGAATTTGTTTTTATTTAAAATTAATTTAATTTATGTTGCGACACTGAAATTTCTTTCGAGATTTAAAGTTATTTCTTAAATTTTTTATTATCTCGTCATCTGGCAATGCTTATGAGATCCGTCACTAAGCGATTACAGTACCTGGTATTCAGAGCGGTCACCCATCTAAGTACTAACCAACGTTTTTTTTAACTTCGGTGATCAAGCGAGAACCGGTGTATTCAACCTGACAAGCCGTTAGCCATAGCAGGAGAGAACAGACGGAATAATACCTTTCATAAGGCATTTGCGCGTAAGTTAATGCAATGATTTCAACTGGAATTCGAACTCTGGTCCTTGATTTCTCGTTCCATCCTTTTTCAACTAACTTTTTCAAAACATTCTGAAGTGGAATAAATACTGCTAAGAAGTTTGTGTCTCTGTATCGGGCCAGAAAAATTTTCTCGTCATAATCTCTCTTGCACATTAATAAATCTACCATTCGTCCATGTATCAAATATTGTTCCTATATCTGGTCAAGTGCTTCTGTAGTCTTTTAATCGCTGTAAACCCCTGAACATTCATGGTAGTCCCGCTTTGTTTAGAGTGAAATGATTAATACAAAATAAAATAAAACCTATAGACACTGGCTTTGTAATGAGAAAAACCAACCTCTGTAGATTAAGCAAAATGTTCAGTTCGATATTCCCAGTAGGTTAGTCAGAGCAAACATACACCTGAAGCAGGCCGGAGAGCACATGTGATGAAACGTTGTCCTAACAACAAGTACGCAACATATGTAAATAGTGCAAAAATGATAGCTCTGTATCTCAGCAGTTTAGACAGAAGGCTCGTCAATTTCTTCACCCCAAACAAGGTGACGAAACCGCTTAGACGCAAGGTGTTCAGTCAGTCAGTTAAGTGCCATACGTGATACACGCTTGGGCGATCATGTCCCGAAAAAGACATGACTGACTGGGCAGAAGATTATCCCGCAGTAGGTTGCCATTGCTTTCTGCGGTAGACTGGTTGCCGACCAAGGCTATAGAACCCAATCTGTCCTATTATTTGACCCATAACTGGAAAGAAGAGACGGAAGTGAATACAATGGATTCAACTGGAATTCGAACTCGGCTCCCCGGCTTCCCGGCTTCTCGGCTTCTCGGCTTCTCGTTCCGAGTCGATATCCACTGAACCACAATGCACATGGAACAAGAGTGAATGAAAATAAGAAGATAAAAATGTCGGGGTTAGGTGTTTAAAGAAAAGTCATAAAAAGAAACAGGGTTCAAGGAAACAATAGATGGCGTTTGAAGTTGCATTTAATTGTTTAAAGTTTGTAATTATCCGGGAAGCAAGAAATCTTAAGAGTGTTTCACAGGTATGAAGTGAGAGAAAAAACAGTTAGGACCTATTTGTATATGGATGTCAGAACAGCGAGTGAAAGGAATATATATATATATATTAAAAAAAAACGTATATTGCTACGAACTACAAAGGAGAGACTTAATGAATAGTCATGATCATTCACACCCAACGGAACCGGCAAGTAAAAGAATAACGCTTAAAACATGCCTACACTTGTTTTGAATTCCGGAATGTTATAGTTAATATTTCTAGAAGGTCGCCTATCACCCAGTCCCCGTCCTCTCCGGTTTTCTGAACAGGAGTAGCGTTTTTTTCTTTGTGCTTCAGATTCCTTCTGAAGTTTTCTCATTTACTTCTACCCTATTCATCACTTGCGTTTTAGAAGCATTGCTTGGCGTGGAATGATGCTTTTCTGACAAAAATGTCTCTTGGATGTTATTTGATTTCTATTAGAATTTATTGCTCATAGAATTATTTTCTGTTCCGAAATATTATTTGATAAAGTGGGGATATGTATAAACAAAATATCGTGCTCTAAACAGTTAGTTATACAATAACACAGTGGGACCTACTTGACAATCTAGTAGCGCATTTAATTTATGTAGTCCGGTCACCGAGGAAAAACGCTTGTCTGAGCAGTTCAGTCAGTCAGTTAAGTGCCATACGTGATGCACGCTTGGGCGATCATGTCTCTAAAGAGACATGACTGACTGGGTAGAAGATTATCCCGCAGTAGGTTGCCATTGCTTTCTGTGATAGACTAGCTGGCTAGTATTTAGTGGGGGATCAGTTTATTACTTCATAGCAATAGAAAACAGATACCCCACTTTATGCCCAGTAGGAATTTTAATTGTTTTCAACTATTATATTCAGTCAGTCAGTTTAGGTGCCATACGTGATGCACGCTTGTGCAATCATGTCTCTAAAGAGACATGCCTGACTGGGCAGAAGATTATCCCGCAGTAGGTTGCCATTGCTTTCTGTGGTAGACTGGTTGCCGGCCAAGGCTATAGAACCCAATCTGTCCTGTTATTTAACCCATACCTGGAAGAAAGAGACGGATTAATACCTTTCCCAAGGGTATTTGCGCGTATGTGAAGGCAATGAATTCAGCTGGAATTCGAACTCGGTTCCCCGATTTCTCGTTCTGAGCCGCTACCCAATACACCACAACGCACACCCCGTCTGAGTAGTTACCATGAAAACATTAAAACATTTGTGGAACAAACAGAAGGAAGCCACTTCAGGTTGACGAGTAAGTATGATGCCTCGTCAGAATTGATTGTATTCTAGAATAATTTGGCATGACACGGTGAACTAGTCTTCCTTGAGGAATACCAGCATTTGACCTGATATAGTCACTCCACTTCATGCCAGCGAAATAAATATGTGAGACCAAGAAAACAAAGAGGTTTGTTCTCCTGGATATCAACTTCAGTCATCTTGATGGGAGGCGGAAAAGCTTCTTAGTGGTGGTTAAAGAAAGACAGTTTTACTTGTAGGTGTAGATATTTGGATTTGCTAATTCCTTGCATTAACTTACGCACAAATAACCTTGGGAAAGGTATTAATCCGTCTTTTCCTTCCAGTTATGGGTTAAATAACAGGACAGATTGGGTTCTATAGCCTTGGTCGGCAACCAGCCTACCGTGGAAAGCAATGACAACCTACTGCGGGATAATCTTCTGCCCAGTCAGTTATGTCTGGAAAGAGACATGATCGCTCAAGCGTGTTTCCCGTATGGATCTTAACTGATTGAATATAATAGTTAAAAACATGAGTATGGATTCTACTGGGCATGAATTGGGGGATCGGTGTTATATTGTTATGAAGTAATAAACTCATCCCCCACTAATTATTTCTTAATAATATAATACATCACTTTCCCCCTGTAGCTATGAGTCAACTAACAGGACTGATTGGGTTCTATATCCTTGGCTGGTAACCATTCTACCGCAAAAAGCAATGGCAACCTACTGCGGAATAATCTTCTGCCCAGTCAGTCATGTCTCTTTCGAGATATGATCGCCCAAGTGTGTTTCACGTATGGCACTTAACTAACTGAATAAAATAGTTAGAGACATGATTAAGGCTTCTACTGGGCATAAAGTGGGGGATCAATATTATACTGTTATGAAGTAATAAACTCATCCCCCACTAATTATTTCTTAATAATATAATACATCACTTCCCCCCTCTAGCTATGAGTCAAATAACAGGACGGATTGGGTTCTATATCCTTGACTGGCAACCAGTCTACCGCAGAAAGTAATGGCAAACTACTGCCGGATAATCTTCTGCCCAGTCAGTCATGTCTCTTTCGAGACATGATCGCCCATGCATGTTGCCCGTATGGCACTTAACTGACTGACGAATGAAGGGGTTAATATTAGTGTCATCTGCGTAATTTGCTAGTTGGGAACAGATGAAATCAGATCATTGATCGAGATCAAAGTCAATGTAGGTCCATGAATAGAACCATGAGGGACCCCCTTGTTAGTATGAAATGATATCGAAGCACACCGTTCCATACGAGATTTATTAATCGATTGGCTAGGAATCATTGGACTAAGCTGAATACAAGAAGTCCATAAAGTTCGTATGCACTTTAATTTTTTTTAATTTTAAAGTGCACACGAACTTTGTGGACACCCTGTATATATCTTGCAACACTGCAGCCCGAGAGCTTGCATAGAAGTACAGTATACCTAGCCACTCAAACGCTTTCGAGATATTTAGAGCCACAATTCTAGCTTCTTCATTCTTACCTGAAGCGTGATAGGTAACATTAGGACTTGTCTGGGGTGAAACGATTTTAAAAAAGCGTCTCGAGTAAATTGATGGCTGAAGAATTGTTGAGAGAAATAATGAGAAACAAATATGCGATACAGAAAATATGAAGTTAGGGAGGGCCATGATCACCCATGTCCTCAAGTGAAAAGGAACATGAAAAAATTGAAAGAATACGCAAGTTTAATGTTCAAACATTGTAGACGCAACTTTAATATCACTATTTTACATGTAAATCATGAATGTAAAACACTTCATAGAATATTAATATTCCTCTTAAATCGCTATTTCAGAAGAAAAAAATATACTAATAAAACTCGCAAACATGTCTAATAAATAAAAACGTTCACCTGTTTATATAAATGTTCCTCCATTTTGTTTTAGTCTTTTATATCTTCTAGCATTCACCGCATTTTCAAATAAACTATAAACTAATGTTATCAGCAAGACTTCGATAACATTTTAATATTTGGAACATAAACTTCTCTAAGTTACAGAAATATATCTCTAAAAAAATTTACGTATTTATTCATATATTTGGAATTTGCATTTGAATTGTAAGCGCTTTCTAGTAAAGATGAAATTGTAATCATTTGGTTAAAAACAATACAGACACATAGGCACGAATAATGTTAACACAGGTTTTGAATTTATATCAATGTAAATGCTAGATATATATTAAAGAAGAACTTCTATTTTCTGGAGATTAGAATTAAAAAAGTAACATAGATGTGTTGTTTTAATAGTCATTGAATATAGAAATAATATTTTTAGGAATAAAAGAACACAATATTTTACGTCGTCAAAAATTGTCAACTGTCAACAACATTATTTGCCTTATATATATATATATATATATATATATATATATACATACATACACACACACACACACACACATATATATATATATATATATATATATATATATATATTGGTTATAAATCCGATTTATTGGTGATAAATCCCAATGGATCCTATTATATTAAATATTAACACTGATCAAGCAAGAAGGCTCGATGCAATTGAATTTATTTATTTACAGGGCTAATATTTATTACATTTAGAAAAATTCAAATTCTTTTGACACTGAATGCACATTTTCACGGGTGAATTTAACACCCATCTCATCACTCAGTTAAGTGCCATACGTGATATACGCTTGGGCGATCATGTCTCGAAAGAGGCATGACTGACTGGGCGGAAGATTATCCCGCAGTAAGTTGCCATTGCTTTCTGCGGTAGACTGGTTGCCAGCCAAAGCTATAGAACCCAATCTGTTCTGTTATTTAACCCATAACTGGAAGGAATAGACGGATTAATACCTTTCCCAAGGGTATTTGCGCGTAAGTGAATGCAATGAATTCGGCTGGAATTCGAACTCGACTCCCCGATTTCTCGTTCCGAGTCGATATCCAATCGCCACAACGCACATCAACGAACTTAAAACATTATGGAAAAATAAATTTATTTGTTTGTGTTTGCGTAAAAACCGAAGTGAGGTAGGGAACATTTTGGTACTGGAATTTGTTAGATCTGCCACGTGGCTGACAGCAATGAAAAAAAATCAGAAATAAAATTATTAGAGATATAAATGAGGAAGAAATAATTTAGACGATTTTGCGGCTTTTCATGACCACTGTGATGGGGCCACAAATAATGTTAATGCCAAAACAAACTCTTTAAATATAAATTACCTTAAAAATTGAAACGGTAGAAGGAAAATAGATTTAAGAAAGGAAAGTTATTATGTAGTTTAAGTTATTCCTGGCTGGCTATATATATATATATATATATGTGTGTGTGTGTGTGTGTGTGTGTGTGTGTGTGTGTGTGTGTGTGTGTTGGCTCCGAACGAAATTCGGAGATTCGAGTTGTAATCCGTTGCATTCACTTACGTGCTAATCTACTATCTCGTGCAAATTCATACCTAGGGGGCACCAGTGATCTAAGTTCATCGGAGCAGAAGCCGTGAAAGTATTTATAGTAGAGGCACAGGGAAGATGTAGATCAGAAAGAGCGTAGGACCTGAGATAGATCCTTGAGGGACACCCGCGTTCGTAGGGGAGATTTGGGATACATGTCCGTTTAATACCACCCTCAATGTGCGGTTAGAGATGAATGACTGGATTAGGTAAAAAAATGTCCAGCATGCCAGACTCTGTCGAACGCATTGGAGATATCCAAGGCAACGGTTCGAGCTTCACCATTCTTGCCGAGAGCCTGGTATATATACGCGGTGATGGTCGTTAGAATATCAGTAGTAGACCTGGTGAAGCGGAAACCATACTGTCTGTCCGAGAGAAGCCTGTGGGCTGTGAAATGCTGAACCACCTCGAACACTTTTCCAAAGATCGGAAGAAGGCTAATAGGACGGTAATTTGCAGGGTCCGAGGGTTCTCCAGTATTCTTAAATAATGGAACTAAAGAGGAAGACTTCCAACAGGTTGGAAAGCAGGAATCAGATAGGCAGAATTTGTACAGCTATAGAGCGGATAGAGGAGAGTTCAGGAGCACATTTCTTCAAGACTATGATTGGGAGTGCTTCCCCTCCGCTCGCTTTGTGAGGGTCAAGTTTTGAGATTATGTCAGTGACCAGCGAGGGTGTAATGTAGACGTCATTCAGTTGAGCCTCAGTTCTAGATGGGGAGTCGGGTGTACATACTCCAGACAAATCCCGTCTCGAGTTGGTGGAGAATCTGCGAGCAAAGCATTCAGCCTTATCCGCTGAGGAGGTGAGGACCTCAAATTCATTGATTAGAGGGGGGTTAAGCACGCTTTTACAGAGTTGCCAGTACTCTTTGGCGCCGAACATACAGGATGATATGCGTTGCTTCATTAGGGCAGCAAACAACATCTTAGCTTCGTTAAGTATCTTTTTACAATTATTACGAGCTGAGGCGAAAGAAGTGATTTTGGTGGGCAATGGCGGCTGAGCAAGCGGGCGAGAACCAGGGGAACGAGCGGGATTTAAGCTGAAATTTCCTGGCTGGGATGAAAGCATCGATGCCAGCTTTAGGAGGAGACCTCGGATGCACAGTCTTCGACGGGAAGACTAAAAACGTTATTCCAAGAGACGTAACACAGGAAGTCGCGGAACGAGTCCCAGTCTGCTCTTTGGTAGCAGTATGATATTCTGCTAGTCTGGGTTTCTTGGGTTGAGTGAGAGTGGAATGAGATGTTAACGGAAACTTGGCGTGATCAGAGTTTCCGAGAGGGAAGAGCTGCTTGGCGCTGCAAGATTCTGGGATGGAAGTGAAACAGAGGTCTAGTAGTGAGTCCCTTCCATTTGGGTTATTGGAGAAACGCGTGGGGGAATGCACCACTTGCGTAAGAGATTGGGTTATTGAAAAATTCATGGTGTGGACACCAGCAAGATCGGTGACAGAGTTTTCAAGTCACATGGTGTGGTGGGCGTTAAAGTCACCAAGCACGAAAATATGGGCAGATGGATGTGAAGAAATGGCCTTATCGATGTTAATAGAGATGCTATCAAGTACCAAGCAGGAGGAGGAAGGTGAGCGGTAGAGAAAGAAGAGATAGCCAATCGAGCTTAGAAGTGAGAGACGGAAGAGCATGAAAAAATGATCCAGAGATTCAAGGGAGGTCACCCTAGCTAGAGGGAGGTGTTCTCTGACATAGACACCGAACCCATGCAAATGGACATTGGAGTCCTTCCTGAAGAGGGGAAGATAAATAGGAACATAAATCTCAGAAGAGGGGATAGAAGGGTCAAGGTTAGTTTCACAGAGAGATAAAATATCAGGTGAGTTAGTTTGGAGGAATGATTCTACGCTGTAAAATTTAGTGCGGATACCGCGTATGTTTGCGAAGGAGACGCAGACAGGTTTTGGCGTGTTCTGATGAGCTGGTTTAGTTTTCCTATTTTGTTTGCTTGAATTCATATTGGTCTATTTATAGTGAGAGGTCTAGATTAGTATCAGACGGTCACTGTATGCAGCATGTGTAGGATGGAACCTGGCGCAGCCTGCAGCGTATTGTGGCCTGGAGGTTGCCCACCGGAGGTTCATGCAGGGACGCCCGTTCATGAGTGATATGGCACTACAGGAACCCCGATATTATTCGGCTGTTGATCAGAGCAGTTTCTCAAGACGCTACGCAATAGTTCGGGCTTCTAATTACCAGTCTGAAGCAGCAACCAGGAAACTGCCAACCCGGTACCCTCAGAATGAAGAGACGTTGCCACCATACTCAAATACTGCAAAGAGCTTGCGACTGAATTAATACTAAGACCGAAGGAGAAGGGAAAAAAACCGGGAACCTTTTCCTAAAAAAGGCTTTCACCTCTACTCCTGTTCAAAAGAAGGGGGTGGAGTGAAAAATTTTGAAAAGTTATAATAACAAAAGAACCATTCTATTTTAATTTAGAATTATCCACTTGGCAATAAATACTAAAAATAGTATGAAATACATAATTTCTTTTAAAAAAAGCTGGGTGGCCTTATGATTATGGCCAGTAGTGTATATCAGCCAGTTAAGTACCATACGTGATACACGCTTGGATGATCATGTCTCGAAAGAAACATGACTGACTGGACGGAATATTTTGCAGCATTAAATTGCCATTACATTCTGCGGTAGACTAGTTGCCAATCAAAGTTATAGAAACCAGTCTGTCCTGCTATTTACCCCATAGTTGGAGGGAGAAGAGACGAACTACTACCTTTCCCAACGGTATTTGCGTGTAAGTAAATGCAACGAATTCAACTGGAATATGAACTCGACTCTCTGATTTCTCGTTCCTATTCGCAGAATATGACAAAGAAAATTTCATGAATTTTTATTGAAGTTTTCTATTATTAAGAGAGTATTAAAATTTCATGAATTTTTTATTGAAGTTTTCTATTATTAAGAGAGTATTACAATTGAGTATTAAAATTAAGAGAGTATTAAAATTAATAAGAGTATTAAAATTGTCTATAGTTTCTATTGTCTGAAACACTTTCGGCAACATTTTAGCCATTTTCAAGTATTTGCTGATTTTTTTTTTCACGGATGCCTTTTAAGATGTAATTTTCTCATGCAGATTGTATGATAGTAGCGTATATTACGAGCCTCGTTAAAGTTGCCATCCTATTGCATTAAAACAAACCTCAATGCATGTTAAAATAGTACAAGAAACGCCTTTAAAATATCTACGTAAAATTTGAACACTCCCTTAAGCCGACCACGCAGCAAAATTTTCAAATAATTGAAAATTTCAAAATAATTGAAAATTTTAAAATACTTGAAAATTTTAAAATACTTGAAAATTTTTAAATACTCTTCCAGTAAAAAGGAGAAAAAAAGACAAATAATTTCATTTCTTCCCACTTCTTAAAGTAACGACCATCAGTCATATTTGATACTGACATTAAAATATTTTAAGCTCTAATATTTAACGGTATGGAAAGAGAGATTCAACGGATATTTTATTGTCGAAGATATATTTTTTATCATTTCACCCCAAGCAAGGCGATGCCGCCACTGCTGCGCAGGGAGCTACATAAGAGAGTAAAGATTTAAGCAGGAGAACAAACAGAAAGACGAACCAGTTACGGGAGGGGTTCAGAGAAAGGGCAAGAGAAGGATGGGAATACAGGAGAAAGGACAAAAACAAGATACACTGGGTGATGTAGAAAGAACGAGAGAAGGACTGGAATCAAGTGAATAAGAGATGGGAATTGACATTGCATTTAAATTCCTGGTGGTTGTAGCCGTCAGGAAAGTAAGCATATGGAAGAGAGCTTCACAAGCTGGAAGAGCAAAGAAAAACCTGCTGGAGAAAAACTGTCGGCTGCATTTAGTAGCTTTAACTGTAAAAGTGTGAGACCTTGTTGCCAGTCTGGTTGCTCGAGTAAATTCTTGTGGAGGGGGCACCAGTGACCTAAGTTCGTCGGAGTAAAAGCCATGAAAATATAGAATTGTAGAAGAGACAGAGGGAAGCCACATCCCGAAAAAAAGTGGCTGGAGTCGAGATGCCAGGTCTGGACCGATCACATTTGGAGCCTGTTGAGAACCCTGAGGTGAACAGCAGAGGCGCCTGACATGCCTTATGCTTACTCACTCATTAACTTACAAATTAAGATTCATCAAAAATTAAAATAGGAAAAGTGAAATTTTCACAGGTCTTTCTAGTGAAATAATTAAGATATAATGGTATATATATATATATATATATATATATATATATATATATATATATGGCGAAACAGGATTGTATGTGGATGACTAATATATTATGCTCTCATTAGAATGGAGCTCTCTAGAGAAGACAATTTTAAAAAGTTTCCACTTCTGCGATATAAACATTACTATTCGGTCGGGTTTCGATCCCGGCCTTAAGCAAGTGGATGTCTAGCCACACTGATGAGCTGTGATACAGCGAAACAGGCTTGTAACTAGATGACTAATATATTATGCTCTCATTACGATTGGGCTCTCTATAGAAGAACATTTTTAAAAGTTTCTACTTCTGTGATATATGCGTGACTCTTCCGAAATGAACTGAGTTCTTTCGGTGACTGGCGTGTGTATACACTGCTTATATGCAACAAGTTAAAATTTCCCTTCTCTGATTCCATGCGCCTATGGCTTACGGGGTAGCGATTCCGATTGACATCAAACGAGTTGAGTTTCGATTCCAGTCAGAAGCAAGTGGATGTGTCTAGCCACACTAATGAGCTGTGATACAGCGAAAGAGGCTTGTATAGGGATGACTAATATATTATGCTCTTATTACGATTGTGTTCTCTAGAGAAGAAAATTTTAAAAACAGTTTCCACTTCTGCGATATATGCATGACTCTTCAGAAATGAATTGAGTTCTTTCGGTGACTGGCGTGTGTATACACTGCGTATATAGAACACGTTAAAATTTCCCTTCTCTGATTCCATGCGCCTATGGCTTAGTGGGTAGCGACTCCGACTGACGCCAAATCGGTTGAGTTTCGATTCCGGTCAGAAGCAATTGGATGTGTCTAGCCACACTGATGAGCTGTGATACAGCGTAACAGGCTTATATGTGGATGACTATATATATATATATATATATATATATATATATATATATACATACGTATGTTGTGCTTCTTTAGGGTATGGGTGATCTTTACAACTTGCTCTCCTTTGTAGTTCTTAGCAATATTTGTTGTTTCCTTTACTTTCCTTCAAAATCCCTGTTCTGGATTTTGAAGGAAAAGTATTTTTAGGACAAGTTGTACATTTAAATAATTAAAAAAAAAAGAATTCTGTATAAACTTGCTTAATCTTTGTTTTTCTTTGCTTTAAGCCTAATCTCTTATGTTAATGCTTTCACAAAACGGTTAGGAATTTCCAAAACCAGATGTTAACACAAAAATCGAAGACACGCTTTGCACGAAAACAGTTGCGAATCTCAAATGCCTGTTATTTTTGTCTTCCCAAGACGATTTATAAATATATTTTCGTGAAATATTCTAATATAGAAAAGGATAAAGAAATACAGGAAATTAAAGTTTCTCTGCTTTAGATACTTGCTACGTATAGATGAACTATTTTAAATATATAAAAGGAATGTGTGTTTATGTTTTTAGCGGCACATCAACTCCATGTGGGTCATTTAAGGCCGAAATTAAATTTTCTTGGAAGCATTGAGAATTTTCTTTGCAAAAATGCGTTGCAAATATTTTTTAAATTTATTTACGGTTAACTATTTGCCTATAGTTGGGATTCTCATTGCTGCTACTACCCGGGATAGGGTGGCCCTGGGAACAACAGCAATTAAGAAATGCTTCCGCACTCCTCAAAACCTCACAATCAGAGGTATTGATGCCGGATATAGTTTTAATGGAAAAAAGGAGTGAAATAATAGCTTCAAAAATGACGTCACTGAATAAGACCATATATGGCGCGATCAAAGTACGAACTTATTATATTCAGTTAGATAAAGTGTTCGAATGAAGATATTACGTATTACTAATAAAAAACGATTCTTGAATCGATGTAGTTATAGGTAACCCTGTGGTGCAGTGGATATCGGCTCCGAACGAGAAATCGGGGAGCAGAGTTCGAATTCCAGTTGAATTCATTGCATTCACTTACGCGCAAATACCCTTTTGAAAGGCATTAATCCGTCTCTTCCTTTCATTTATGGGTTAAATAACAGGACATATTGAGTTCTGTAGCCTTGACTGGCAACCAGTCTACCAGAGAAAGCAATGGCAACCTACTGCGGGATAATCTTCTGCCTAGTCAGTCATGTCTCTTTCGAGACATGATCGCCGAAGCGTGTTTCACGCATAGCACTTAACTGGCTGAATATCACAATACAAGATAACTGGTATCGTTCACTAGCAGACGTTTGTCATACATTCATATTTTTTATGAATATTTAGTCATCTTTAATTAATATAGCAGTTGTTTAAAGTAAAAATTGTGCTCTACAGTTAGAAAAGGATAGGCTGAAACTACCTAGGCTGCATTGTTTTTTTGTTTTGTTATTTTTCGTCTTTTTTTTTAGGCATACTGATACCAGACAGTTCACAGATTTTAAAAGTAACTAGTAGATACTTCTCTTGAAAAAGTATTATTAAACTGACATGCCTCCCAATACTATCATATGAACTCGGGTGTCCGTCAAGTCTCTATTCTAGGTCCTACTCTTTTCTTGATCTACATTAACGATCTCCCCGATCTAATAAGATCCCAAGTAGGCATATACGTTGACGACTTACGGTTTACTCTCGCCTCGACTAAAAATCTGCCGAGGTTGACAAAGCAAACCTAGCTGTCGCGCTTGAAAAGGACCTCCAATCCGTGGTGAACTGGGGTAAGAAATGGTTCGTGAATTTTAATGCTTCCAAAACGAAGCTGCTATCTATTAGGCATCACAGACAATCGCTCCTATCCAACATGAGTATGGATCAGGCTAGTCTCTCTGAAAGCAGAACACTGCGCCTCCTAGTGTTAACTCTCACAACATACCTCAAGTTGAATGACTATATAAAATCCATAGCTAAATCCGCTGTTAAGAAAGTCGGTTCTCTTTATAGGGCCAGGAAGTTTTGTCCCGTCTGAAACCATTCAGCTCATATATAAATCTACCATTCACCTGTGCATTGAATACTGCTGCCATATCTGATCGGGTGTCCCTGCTATTCACCTGGGGCTTCTTGACAAAATCTATCAGAGAATCTGTAATGTGTTCGATCTCGACTTAGCAGCTCAGATACAGTCACTTTCTCACCGGCGCAATGTAGTTTCCCTGTGTCAAATACTTTTACGGCCTCTGCTCCAATGAACTTACCTCACTGGTGCCCCTAAATATGAATTTACTGGTGCCACAAGATTAGCAACTAGGTGCCACCCTTTTACTGTGAAACCAATAAATTGTAAACGAAAATTCTACTCCAGTGGTTTCTTTTCTCGCACAACTCCACTCTTATCACTATTCTCATCCTTCTTTTACCCACTTCCTGACACCCCACCAAAACCTGTCACCTTTTCTCATAACTTTCCTCCTATGTAACCCCCTGCGCACCAGTGTTAGTAAAATGCTTTGTTTGGGGCGATATGATTATAAAAAATTGACAAAATTTAGCATTGTGGTGTCATCATGTTCCTGCAGAAAAAGATTTATGCTTCAAGAATATTAATGCTGGCATGGCTAATTTATTAGTCGATGACGCCCCAGCTTTGTGAAGAAATCAAATATGAGCAGCTCAATTTAAGAGAAGAAGGAAGAGCCTTGAAGTTTTCCAAAGGTCTGACGTCCTGCAGATGCGACCACCTTGTGTTTACTACAAGGTGATGGGTGACAGTGGATTAACTATAAATCAAATGGCAAATGCTATCAAAATATCCCATAAGAGAGTTGAGAATATTCTGCGTCATGAACTCGGCATGACAAAGGTTTCTGCTGAGTGGTGGCCCCGACTTCTGATAATTGATAAAAAATCTTGCATCTTTTAAGGTATATCTAGCTAGTTTTCTTCCATTCTAACCAAGGATGATTGTTAAATACATAACCATCAGCCAGAGACAAAGAAACCATTCATGAAACGAAAACACCCCCTCATGTCGTTTAATCTACAGTTAAGGTGATAACCCCATTTTTTTGTTTTTTGATTAGCTTTATTTACTAACTTCAAAAGAGCGACAACATCAAAAGAGAATCAGCCAGTTAGTTGCCATACGCGATACACGGTTGTGCGATCATGTCTTGAAAGAGACATGACTGACTGAGCAGAAGATTTTCCCTCAGTCGGTTGCGATTTTTTCCTATAGTAAACTGTTTAACAATTAAGGCTATAGAACACAATCTGCTCTGCCATTTAATCTATAGCTGATGTGAGAAGAGATGGATTAATTCCTTTCACAAGGGTATTTGTGCGTGAGTGAATGCAACGAATTCAACTGGAAATTGTATCCGGGTCTTCGTTTTCTCGTTTCGAGCCGATATTCACAACACCAAAATGCACATTCAATGCCAAATTGCTGAGGTAGTTACGAAATGCTATCAAAACCAAACACCGAGGAAAACCGACAAAAGGTGTCTTGCTTCATCAGAACAATGCTCCGTCACATATGTCCTTGGTTTCAATGGCTGCTGTGCATGACTGTAAATTTAAACTGGTTGATCACTTCATATTCCTCTGATTTAATCCCATCTGCCTAATATCTGCCCTCCAATATGTAAACATGAAGCTATAGGGTGATGGATAATGTTTATTAATTCGGCTTTGTGTCATACATAACCAAACTCTCTACAGTTTACAAGATTTATCCAGAGTCATCATCAGAAGATTGGTAGAATGTTGGAGGTTGGATTGAGTGGAATTGTGTGGAATAGTTTAAAAATAAAAATATCCACTTTTCCTATGAAAATAGAAATTTATTAAAAGGAAAGTATAACAAGAATTGGATATAGTTAAAAGTTCAATGAGAAAGTTAAAGGTATCAAGAGTTCGTACAAATATTCGTAGTAGTAATTTTTTGAAAGAGTATATGCGTACGTACGCTCATATGTATGCATGTATGTATGTATGTATGTATGTATGTATGTATGTATGAGCGTTTGTTCAGTAGGAATGCCTTTGGATGGAGAAGAAGAAGTATAATGAATCAGCACACGAGAAAGAAAGAGAAAGAGGACGGATGTCCAGGTCAGCTTGAAGCTTCTCTCGTTATATTTTAGCTTGTTTTCTCTGCTGCTTCCATCTGAGTCTGACTGACTGATCGCGAAGTCCCTATGGTCCCGCAACTCGCTTCCATTAGCCATAAAATCAATTTAACATCTACTTGCAAAATCCGGTTTCGACATTTTTTTCTAAGCACATGGTTATCCCTTTTTCGATTTGAGAAAAACGAGGATTTCACACATTGTGAATTTTTGTAAAAGTGAAGAAGAGAGTTGATTTTATTTCTTAATTTTCTATTCCACAAAGAACACTTAGCTGGAAACTAGAATCACAGTGAGAATGACATCATGACTGTGGTTGTTGACATTTATTATCCAACGGACTGAAAGCTTTTTCGCCAATGGGATCCAAACATTGCAACACCGATGAGAGTAGTGTATGAACCGCAAAGGGGAAGTATGTTAAAAAAATTAATTAATTTGGTCAGATTTCATCAGAGTACCTTGGTCAACATACCGACCTACATATATAGTAATTTTTTAAGCGTAGCTTAGATGTGGCACTACGCCGAGCAGATCCTCATATATGCTTCTATCGATAAACATATTTAGTTTGCGGAAACGTTTTCAAAGGAAAACCCCAAAATAAAGAAATTAATGTAAGTCTATGCCGTTATTATGCATGTAATATACTTAAATTTCAATACTTAAAAACTTAGTTATAATGAAGAATGAATAAACAGTGAACTCTGTACAAATCTGGCTAAAAGGGGAAGAGTTAAATTCTAAGAAAGAAATGAAAAGAAACGGTGTCTGGATGTGGAGTAGTGTAACTGCTAACGATTCACAAAGACAAGTCGCTCGTCTCGTTGCATTAACTTTTTCCACAAATTTCAAGCTATCAAATAATCACTTCCCTTGTGGTGATACCGACCGAACAAAAGCGAGAAACCTGATGTTGACTCTCTCACAACAAAAAGGCAAATGAATAAAACTCGTCGCGCGCATCCGAGTTCGCGAAGATGTTCCGGTTGAAAAATAAAAATTAATCAAATATCAAATTACCATTTCGCGAATTTTATTTACCAGCCAATGGTAAGCCCATAATCAAATACCAGGATGAAATTCGAAACGACCTCCGTTTTGATCCAAAAAGCGGAGACACAAAAGCTTCGTCAGACAGAAGGAAAATTAGGCTAGAGTTATCTGTTTCTCCTTTGATTTAAGTCTAGCGACTACTATGCTGACCTCTTTCCTTGCCTGTCTCAAAAGTACTTATCGACCTTTTTAAAGATATTCCTCAAAAGTACTAACTGGCTTCTTCAATGACATTCCACAAACCATCTTGCTGACATACTGACCTTAGAAGCGGCAACTTCTAAACGGACATTCCTAACCTTCAAAACGCTTCCACACTCCTAAGCCTTTTATCTTTTCAGCATTATATTTGTCATGAACTCTCTGACCTCCGTTGGACTTTTATTTCAAGTATTACTTTATTTGTAAAACATTAATTGAAATGTATATATATAAATGTTATTTTATAGTCAAAATTGCCTTTCTTGATTTTATAATCATTTTATGAATTATAGTGGGCTATCTTCCCACATGGCCAAATTCCGTTAACCTGCTACGGTATACTACTACCCTTCGCTAGAACGGAATCCTACAACTACTAGAAAAGAACAAATAAGAGAAGATATACCCGCCATACCCCTCAACCAGCTGTGGTTTAAATATTAGTGCAAACTTCTCCCAAACTCTCGCTTCTATCGAACTGGTAAGTAATATAGAAGGAGAAAAAATTCAAAACCTTTCTGAAGAAATGGATCAGTCACGATTGCTTTAGGAACACTACAACTGCTATTGCACATTGGCGGTACTTATACGACCCTAGGTGTTTACATGACTAGGAAAAGTTTTTTTTTAACAACAGAAGAAAATAAATGAAATGAAACCAAGACGATATGTGATGGTAACTGAAGAGCTAAATCAAGAAAGATTGAAACGGATTTTGAATAAATTGTTTGAAGATTTGAAAGAAGATAATAGAAAAACTAACACTGACAAAAAAATTTTGCAAACAAAAGCAAACCAGAGCACAATGAAAAAATAAAAGGAAGTAAAAGACAATCATTTCAATAGCAAGAAAATAAAAGAAGAAAAGAAGCATGTTCATCGCCTCATTCTTTTCTTTCTTCGTTATTTTATTGAAGTTCTTCATACCTGATTGCTTGACTGGCGACAACCTTCCCCATTTGCCGATATAAAGAACGCCATTTTGTTTACTACATTCAACGATTTAATTCAAACCAGATTAGTGACTCCTAGTGCTTGCGGTGATGGGCTTGGTTTTCGGTTGATTTTCAAAAGCGATAATAAGACCGCAGGTCGTTTTCTTTTTGAATAGCTAAAAAGACATTGCATGTCATGTTGATTTTCTGATTGAAAAAGAGTCGATGGCTGGAAACAAATCCATGGTCGTCTCATTGGAGCGTAATTGTAAGCAAGCTGGTCTCATAGATCAATTACTGCTGAATAGGGAATTTTATCTTCATTTGTGGACATTTCTGTCTAATCTATATAGATACAGAGTGCGATAGACAAATTGTCGTCTAAATGAGGCAAAAATGGAAATAACACTAACATCTCATTTTAGCAGATATACAGTGTGGGATGGATGAACTGTCGTCTCAATGATCCAAAAATGGAAATAGCACTGACATTTCATTTTAGCATATATACAGTGTGTGATGGATGAACTGTCGTCTCAAGGATCCAAAATGGAAATAACACTGACATCTCATTTTAGCAGATATACAGTGTGGGATGGATGAACTGTCGTCTCAATGATCCAAAAAATGGAAATAACACTGACATCTCATTTTAGCAGATATACAGTGTGGGATGGATGAACTGTCGTCTCAATGATCCAAAAATGGAAATAACACTAACATCTCATTTTAGCAGATATACAGTGTGGGGATGGATGAACTGTCGTCTCAATGATCCAAAATGGAAATAACACTGACATCTCATTTTAGCAGATATACAGTGATGGATGAACTGTCGTCTCAATGGGATCCAAATGGAAATAACACTAACATCTCATTTTAGCAGATATACAGTGTGGGATGGATGAACTGTCGTCTCAATGATCCAAAAATGGAAATAACACTGACATCTCATTTTAGCAGATATACAGTGTAGGGATGGATGAACTGTCGTCTCAATGATCCAAAATGGAAATAATGACATCTCATTTTAGCAGATATACAGTGGGATGGATGAACTGTCGTCTCAATGATCCAAAATGGAAATAACACTGACATCTCATTTTAGCAGATATACAGTGGATGGATGAACTGTCGTCTCAAATGATCCAAAATGGAAATAACACTGACATCTCATTTAGCAGATATACAGTGGGGATGGATGAACTGTCGTCTCAATGATCCAAAAATGGAAATAACACTACATCTCATTTAGGTATAGATATACAGTGTGGGATGGATGAACTGTCGTCTCAATGATCCAAAAATGGAAATAACACTGACATCTCATTTTAGCAGATATACAGTGGATGGATGAACTGTCGTCTCAATGATCCAAATGGAATTAACACTAACATCTCATTTTAGCAGATATACAGTGTGGGATGGATGAACTGTCGTCTCAATGATCCAAAAATGGAAATAACACTAACATCTCATTTTTAGCAGATATACAGGGGATGGATGAACTGTCGTCTCAATGATCCAAAAATGGAAATAACACTGACATCTCATTTTAGCAGATATACAGTGTGGGATGGATGAACTGTCGTTTCAATGATCCATAAAAATGGAAATAACATTAACATCTCTCTCATTTTAGCAGACATACAGTGTGGGATGGATGAATTGTCGACTCAATGATCCAGTCGGAAATAACACTGACATCTCATTTTTAGGATATACAGTGTGGGATGGATGAACTGTCGTTTCAATGATCCAAAAATGGAAATAACATTAACATCTCATTTAGCAGACATACAGTGTGGGATGGATGAATTGTCGACTCAATGATCCAAAAATGGAAATAACACTGACATCTCATTTTAGCAGATATACAGTGTGGGATGGATGAACTGTCGTCTCAATAATTCAAAAATGGAAATAACACTGACATCTCATTTCCAGCAGATATACAGTGTGGGATGGATGAACCGTCGTCTCAATGATCCAAAATGGAAATAAGACAACATCTCATTTTAGCAGATATACAGTGTGGGATGGATGAACTGTCGTCTCAATGATCCAAAATGGAAATAACACTGACATCTCATTTTTAGCAGATATACAGTGTGGGATGGATGAACTGTCGTCTCAATGATCCAAAAAGGAAATAACACTGACATCTCATTTTAGCAGATATACAGTGTGGGATGGATGAACTGTCGTCTCAACAGATCCGTGTCGGAAATAACACTGACATCTCATTTTAGCAGATATACAGTGTGGGATGGATGAACTGTCGTCTCAATGATCCAAAAATGGAAATAACACTGACATCTCATTTTTAGCAGATATACAGTGTGGGATGGATGAACTGTCGTCTCAATGATCCAAATGGAAATAACACTAACATCTCATATTTAGCAGATAAGTACAGTGTGGATGGATGAACTGTCGTCTCAATGATCCAAAAATGGAAATAACACCGACATCTCATTTTAGTAGATATACAGTGTGGATGGATGAACTGTCGTCTCAATGATCCAAAATGGAAATAACACTGACATCTCATTTTAGCAGATATACAGTGTGGGATGGATGAACTGTCGTCTCAATGATCCAAAATGAAAATAACACTAACATCTCTCATTTTAGCAGATATACAGTGTGGGATGGATGAACTGTCGTCTCAATGATCCAAAAATGGAAATAACACTGACATCTCATTTTAGCAGATATACAGTGGGATGGATGAACTAGTCGTCTCAATGATCCAAAATGGAAATAACACTAACATCTCATTTTAGCAGATATAGAGGGA
Source organism: Ascarosepion bandense (assembly GCA_037127315.1). Classification (NCBI taxonomy): domain Eukaryota; kingdom Metazoa; phylum Mollusca; class Cephalopoda; order Sepiida; family Sepiidae; genus Ascarosepion; species Ascarosepion bandense. The sequence continues at coordinate 182,012 of JBBBDQ010028981.1, forward strand.
TGGATGAACTGTCGTCTCAATGATCCAAAATGGAAATAACACTGACATCTCATTTTAGTAGATATACAGTGTGGGATGGATGAACTGTCGTCTCAATGATCCAAAATGGAAATAACACTGACATCTCCATTTTAGCAGATATACAGTGTGGGATGGATGAACTGTCGTATCAATGATCCAAAAATGGAAATAACACTGACATCTCATTTTAGCAGATATACAGTGTGGGATGGATGAACTGTCGTCTCAATGATCCAAAAATGGAAATAACACTAACATCTCATTTTAGCAGATATACAGTGTGGGATGGATGAACTGTCGTCTCAATGATCCAAAAATGGAAATAACACTGACATCTCATTTTAGCAGATATACAGTGTGGGATGGATGAACTGTCGTCTCAATGATACAAAAATGGAAATAACACTAACATCTCATTTTAGCAGATATACAGTGTGGGATGGATGAACTGTCGTCTCAATGATCCAAAAATGGAAATAACACTGACATCTCATTTTAGCAGATATACAGTGTGGGATGGATTAACTGTCGTCTCAATGATCCAAAAATGGAAATAACACTGACATCTCATTTTAGCAGATATACAGTGTGGGGTGGATGAACTGTCGTCTCAATGATCCAAAAATGGAAATAACACTGACATCTCATTTTAGCAGATATACAGTGTGGGATGGATAAACTGTCGTCTCAATGATCCAAAAATGGAAATAACACTAACATCCCATTTTAGCAGATAGACAGTGTGGGATGGATGAACTGTCGTCTCAATGATCCAAAAATGGAAATAACACTGACATCTCATTTTAGCAGATATACAGTGTGGGATGGATGAACTGTCGTCTCAATGATCCAAAAATGGAAATAACACTAACATCTCATTTTAGCAGATATACAGTGTGGGATGGATGAACTGTCGTCTCAATGATCCAAAAATGGAAATAACACTGACATCTCATTTTAGCAGATATACAGTGTGGGATGGATGAACTGTCGTCTCAATGATCCAAAAATGGAAATAACACTGACATCTCATTTTAGCAGATATACAGTGTGGGATGGATGAACTGTCGTCTCAATGATCCAAAAATGCAAATAACACTAAGATCTCATTTTAGCAGATATACAGTGTGGGATGGATGAACTGTCGTCTCAATGATCCAAAAATGGAAATAACACTGAGAATTTACTTAGGAAGATATACAGTGCGGGATGGATGAACTGTCGTCTCAATGATCCAAAAATGGGAAATAACACTAACATCTCATTTTAGCAGATATACAGTGTAGGATGAATGAACTGTCGTCTCAATGATCCAAAATGGGTAACACTGACATCTCATTTTAGCAGATATACAGTGTGGGATGGATGAACTGTCGTCTCAATGATCCAAAATGGAAATAACACTGACATCTCATTTGCAGACATATACAGTATGGAAGTGATGAACTGTCGTCTCAATGATCCAAAAATGGAAATAACACTGACATCTCATTTTAGCAGATATACAGTGTGGGATGGATGAATCTGTCTTACGATCCGGGGTAATGGAAATAACACTAACATCTCATTTAGCAGATATGCGTGTGATGGATGAACTGTCGTCTCAATGATCCAATGGTAACAACAATTTTCATTATCTCATTTTAGCAGATATACAGTGTGGGATGGATGAACTGTCGTCTCAGATCCGTAATGGGAAATAACACTGACATCTAATTTTAGCAGATATGCAGTGTGATGGATGAACTGTCGTCTCAATGATAAAAATGGAAATAACACTAACATCTCATTTTAGCAGATATAGAGTGTGATGGATGAACTGTCGTCTCAATGATCCAAAAATGGAAATAACACTGACATCTCATTTTAGTAGATATACAGTGTGGGATGGATGAACTGTCGTCTCAATGATCCGTAAATGGAAATAACACTGACATCTCATTTTAGCAGATATACAGTGTGGGATGTGATGAACTGTCGTCTCAATGATCCGCAAAGGAAAATGTTTTAACACTGACATCTCATTTAGCATATGCTATGTGGGATGGATGAACTGTCGTCTCAATGATCCAAAAATGGAAAATAACACTAACATCTCATTTAGCAGATACACAGTGTGGGATGGATGAACTGTCGTCTCAATGATCCAAAAATGGAAATAACACTGACATCTCATTTTAGCAGATATACAGGATGGATGAAACTGTTGCCCTAATGATACAAATGGAAATAACACTAACATCTCATTTTAGCAGATAAGCAGTGTGGGATGGATGAACTGCCGTCTCAATGATCCAATGGAAATAACACTGACATCTCATTTTAGCATATACAGGGATGATTTAATCAGTCGTCTCAATGATCCAAAAATGGGAAATAACAGACCACATCTCATTTAGCAGATATACAGTGTGGGGTGGATGAACTGTCGTCTCAATGATCCAAAAATGGAAATAACACTGACATCTCATTTTTAGCAGATATACAGTGGGATGGATGAACTGTCGTCTCAATGATCCAAAAATGGAAATATCATCTAACATCCCATTTTGCAGATAGACAGTGGGATGGATGAACTGTCGTCTCAATGATCCAAAAATGGAAATAACACTGACATCTCATTTAGCAGATATACAGTGTGGGATGGATGAACTGTCGTCTCAATGATCCAAAAATGGAAATAACACTAACATCTCATTTTAGCAGATATACAGTGTGGGATGGATGAACTGTCGTCTCAATGATCCAAAAATGGAAATAACACTGACATCTCATTTTAGCAGATATACAGTGTGGATGGATGAACTGTCGTCTCAATGATCCAAAAATGGGAAAATAACACTGACATCTCATTTGTAGATAACAGTGTGGGATGATGAACTGTCGTCTCAATGATCCAAAAATGGAAATAACACTAAGATCTCATTTAGCAGATATACAGTGTGATGGATGAACTGTCGTCTCAATGATCCAAATGGAAATAATGACATCTCATTTAGAAGATATGCGGGATGGATGAACTGTCGTCTCAATGATCCAAAATGGAAATAACACTAACATCTCATTTTAGCAGAGGCAGTGAGGGATGGATGAACTGTCGTCTCAATGATCCGTACGTAAAATAACACTGACATCTTCATTTTAGTAGATATACAGTGTGGGATGGATGAACTGTCGTCTCAATGATCCAAATGGAAATAACACTGACATCTCATTTTAGCAGATATATGTATTAATGAACTGTCGTCTCAATGATCCAAAATTAGAAATAACACTGACATCTCATTTTAGCAGATATACAGTGTGGGATGATGAACTGTCGTCTCAATGATCCAAAAATGGAAATAACACTAACATCTCATTTTAGCAGATATACAGTGTGCGATGGATGAACTGTCGTCTCAATGATCCAGCAATGGAAATAACACTGACATCTCATTTTTAGCAGATATACAGTGTGGGATGGATGAACTGTCGTCTCAATGATCCAAAATGGAAATAACACTGACATCTAATTTTAGCAGATATGCAGTGTGGGATGGATGAACTGTCGTCTCAATGATCCAAAAATGGAAATAACACTGACATCTCATTTTAGCAGATATACAGGTGGGATGGATGAACTGTCGTCTCAATGATCCAAAAATGGAAATAACACTCGACATCTCATTTTAGCAGAGTTATACAGTGTGGGATTGATGAACTGTCGTCTCAATGATCCAAAATGGAAATAAGATCATATCTCATTTAAAGGACATACAGTGTGGCTTGATGAATTGCTTTGTTCAATGATCCAAAATTAAAATAACACTGGGCGATTCATTTTACATAGCAGATATACAGTGTGCGATGGATGAACTGTCGTCTCAATGATCCAAAAATGTGGAAATAACACTGACATCTCATTTTAGCAGCATATACAGTGTGGGATGATGAACTGTCGTCTCACTGATCCAAAAATGATAACACTGACATCTAATTTTAGCAGATATGCAGTGTGATGGATTTTGAACCCTGTCGTCTCAATGGATCCAAAATAAAAATAACACTGACATCTCATTTTAGCAGATATACAGTGTGGGATGGATGAATTGTCGTCTCAATGATCCAAAAATGGGAAATACGACTGACATCTCATTTTAGCAGATATACAGTGTGATGGATGAATATCGTCTTAATGATCCAAAAAATGGAAATAACACTAACATCTCATTTTAGCAGATATACAGTGTGGGATGGATGAACTGTCGTCTCAATGATCCAAAATGGAAATAACACTGACATCTCATTTTAGCAGATATGGCAGTGGATGCATTAACTGTCGTCTCCAACATCCAAAATAAATAACACTAACATCTCATTTTAGCAGATATACAGTGTGATGGATGAACTGTCGTCTCAATGATCCAAAATGGAAATAACACTGACATCTGTATTTTAAAAGATACAGTGTGGGATGATGAACGTCGTCTCAATGATCCAAAATGGAAACAACACTGACATCTCATTTTAGCAGATATACAGTGTGGGATGGATGAACTGTCGTCTCAATGATCCAAATAAATAATGATCACATTCTATTTTAGCAGATATACAGTGTGGGATGGATGAACTGTCGTCTCAATGATCCAAAATGTTTAACACTGACATCTCATTTTAGCAGATATACAGTGTGGCTGGATGAACTGTCGTCTCAATGATCCAAAATGGAAACAACACTGACATCTCATTTTAGTATACAGTGTGGGATGGATGAACTGTCGCCCCAATGATCCAAAATGGAAATAACACTGACATCTCATTTTAGCAGATATACAGTGTGGGATGGATGAACTGTCGTCTCAATGATCCACAAAATGGAATTAACACTAACATCTCATTTTAGCAGATATAAGAAAGGGGATGGATGAACTGTGTCGTCTCAATGATCCGTGACGGAAATAACACTAACATCTCATTTTAGCAGATATGTTGCGTGGGATGGATGAACTGTCGTCTCAATGATCCAAAAATGGAAATAACACTGACATCTCATTTTAAGAGGTACAGGTGGGATGACGAACTGTCGTTTCAATGATCCAAATGGAAATAACATTAACATCTCATTTTAGCAGACATATGTGGATGGATGAATTGTCGACTCAATGATCCGGCCGAAACAGACTGACATCTCATTTTAGCAGATATACAGTGGGATGGATGAACTAATGTTTCAATGATCCAAAAATGGAAATAACATTAACATTTCATTTTAGCAGACATACAGTGTGGGATGGATGAATTGTCGACTCAATGATCCAAAAATGGAAATAACACTGACATCTCATTTTAGCAGATATACAGTGTGGGATGGATGAACTGTCGTCTCAATGATCCAAAAATGGAAATAACACTGACATCTCATTTTAGCAGATATACAGTGTGGGATGGATGAACTGTCGTCTCAATGATCCAAAAATGGAAATAACACTAACATCTCATTTTAGCAGATATACAGTGTGGGATGGATGAACTGTCGTCTCAATGATCCAAAAATGGAAATAACACTGACATCTCATTTTAGCAGATATACAGTGTGGGATGGATGAACTGTCGTCTCAATGATCCAAAAATGGAAATAACACTGACATCTCATTTTAGCAGATATACAGTGTGGGATGGATGAACTGTCGTCTCAATGATCCAAAAATGGAAATAACACTGACATCTCATTTTAGCAGATATACAGTGTGGGATGGATGAACTGTCGTCTCAATGATCCAAAAATGGAAATAACACTGACATCTCATTTTAGCAGATATACAGTGTGGGATGGATGAACTGTCGTCTCAATGATCCAAAAATGGAAATAACACTAACATCTCATTTTAGCAGATATACAGTGTGGGATGGATGAACTGTCGTCTCAATGATCCAAAAATGGAAATAACACTGACATCTCATTTTAGCAGATATACAGTGTGGGACGGATGAACTGTCGTCTCAATGATCCAAAAATGGAAATAACACTGACATCTCATTTTAGCAGATATACAGTGTGGGATGGATGAACTGTCGTCTCAATGATCCAAAAATGGAAATAACACTAACATCTCATTTTAGCAGATATACAGTGTGGGATGGATGAACTGTCGTCTCAATGATCCAAAAATGGAAATAACACTGACATCTCATTTTAGCAGATATACAGTGTGGGATGGATGAACTGTCGTCTCAATGATCCAAAAATGGAAATAACACTAACATCTCATTTTAGCAGATATAGAGTGTGGGATGGATGAACTGTCGTCTCAATGATCCAAAAATGGAAATAACACTGACATCTCATTTTAGTAGATATACAGTGTGGGATGGATGAACTGTCGTCTCAATGATCCAAAAATGGAAATAACACTGACATCTCATTTTAGCAGATATACAGTGTGGGATGGATGAACTGTCGTATCAATGATCCAAAAATGGAAATAACACTGACATCTCATTTTAGCAGATATACAGTGGATGGATGAACTGTCGTCTCAATGATCCAAAATGGAAATAACACTAACATCTCATTTTAGCAGATATACAGTGTGGGATGGATGAACTGTCGTCTCAATGATCCAAAAATGGAAATAACACTGACATCTCATTTTAGCAGATATACAGTGTGGGATGGATGAACTGTCGTCTCAATGATACAAAATGGAAATAACACTAACATCTCATTTTAGCAGATATACAGTGTGGGATGGATGAACTGTCGTCTCAATGATCCAAAATGGAAATAACACTGACATCTCATTTTAGCAGATATACAGTGTGGGATGGATTAACTGAAAACAAACCAATGATCCAAAATGGAAATAACACTGACATTCTATTTTAGCAGATATACAGTAGGGTGGATGAACTGTCGTCTCAATGATCCAAAAATGGAAATAACACTGACATTCATTTTAGCAGATATACAGTGTGGATGGATGAACTGTCGTCTCAATGATCCAAAAATGGAAATAACACTAACATCCCATTTTAGCAGATAGACAGTGTGATGGATGAACTGTCGTCTCAATGATCCAAATGGAAATAATACTGACATCTCATTTTAGCAGATATAACAGTGTGGATGGATGAACTGTCGTCTCAATGATCCAAAAATGGAAATAACACTAACATCTCATTTTAGCAGATATACAGTGTGGGATGGATGAACTGTCGTCTCAATGATCCAAAAATGGAAATAACACTGACATCTCATTTAGCAGATATACAGTGTGGGATGGATGAACTGTCGTCTCAATGATCTGTAATGGAAATAACACTGACATCTCATTTTAGCAGATATACAGTGTGGGATGGATGAACTGTCGTCTCAATGATCCAAAATGGAAATAACACTAAGATCTCTCATTTTAGCAGATATACAGTGTGGGATGGATGAACTGTCGTCTCAATGATCCAAAGCTGGAAATAACACTGACATCTCATTTTAGAAGATATACAGTGTGGGATGGATGAACTGTCGTCTCAATGATCCAAAATGGAAATAACACTAACATCTCATTTTAGCAGATATACAGTGAGGGATGGATGAACTGTCGTCTCAATGATCCAAAAATGGAAATAACACTGACATCTCATTTTAGCAGATATACAGTGTGGGATGGATGAACTGTCGTCTCAATGATCCAAAAATGGAAAATAACACTGACATCTCATTTTAGCAGATATACAGTATGGGATGGATGAACTGTCGTCTCAATGATCCAAAAATGGAAAATAACACTGACATCTCATTTTAGCAGATATACAGTGGGATGGATGAACTACGTCTCAATGATCCAAAATGGAAATAACACTACCATCTCATTTTAGCAGATATACAGTGTGCGATGGATGAACTGTCGTCTCAATGATCCAAAAATGGAAATAACACTGACATCTCATTTTAGCAGATATACAGTGTGGGATGGATGAACTGTCGTCTCAATGATCCAAAATGGAAATAACACTGACATCTAATTTTAGCAGATATGCAGTGGGATGGATGAACTGTCGTCTCAATGATCCAAAAATGGAAATAACACTAACATCTCATTTTTAGCAGATATAGAGTGTGGGATGGATGAACTGTCGTCTCAATTATCCGTGGCCGGAAATAACACTGACATCTCATTTTAGTAGATATACAGTGTGGGATGGATGAACTGTCGTCTCAATGACTGTGGGTCGGAAATAATGACTGACATCTCATTTTTAGCAGATATACAGTGGGATGGATGAACTGTCGTCTCAATGATCCAAATGGAAATAACACTGACATCTCATTTTAGCAGATATACAGTGTGGGATGGATGAACTGTCGTCTCAATATCCAAATGGAAATAACACTAACATCTCATTTTAGCAGATATACAGTGTGGGATGGATGAACTGTCGTCTCAATGATCCAAAAATGGAAATAACACTGACATCTCATTTTAGCAGATATACAGTGTGGGATGGATGAACTGTCGTCCTAATGATACAAAAATGGAAATAACACTAACATCTCATTTTAGCAGATATACAGTGTGGGATGGATGAACTGTCGTCTCAATGATCCAAAATGGAAATAACACTGACATCTCATTTTAGCAGATATACAGTGTGGGATGGATTAACTGTCGTCTCAATGATCCAAAAATGGAAATAACACTGACATCTCATTTTAGCAGATATACAGTGTGGGGTGGATGAACTGTCGTCTCAATGATCCAAAAATGGAAATAACACTGACATCTCATTTTAGCAGATATACAGTGTGGGATGGATGAACTGTCGTCTCAATGATCCAAAAATGGAAATAACACTAACATCCCATTTTAGCAGATAGACAGTGTGGGATGGATGAACTGTCGTCTCAATGATCCAAAAATGGGAAATAACACTGACATCTCATTTTAGCAGATATACAGTGTGGGATGGATGAACTGTCGTCTCAATGATCCAAAAATGGAAATAACACTAACATCTCATTTTAGCAGATATACAGTGGATGGATGAACTGTCGTCTCAATGATCCAAAAATGGAAATAACACTGACATCTCATTTTAGCAGATATACAGTGGGGATGGATGAACTGTCGTCTCAATGATCCAAAATGGAAATAACACTGACATCTCATTTAGCAGATATACAGTGGGATGGATGAACTGTCGTCTCAATGATCCAAAAATGGAAATAACACTAAGATCTCATTTTAGCAGATATACATGTGGGATGGATGAACTGTCGTCTCAATGATCCAAATGGAAATAACACTGACATCTCATTTTAGAAGATATACAGTGTGGGATGGATGAACTGTCGTCTCAATGATCCAAAAATGGAAATAACACTAACATCTCATTTTAGCAGATATACAGTGAGGGATGGATGAACTGTCGTCTCAATGATCCAAAATGGAAATAACACTGACATCTCATTTTAGCAGATATACAGTGTGGGATGGATGAACTGTCGTCTCAATGATCCAAAAATGGAAATAACACTGGACATCTCATTTTAGCAGATATACAGTGTGGGATGGATGAACTGTCGTCTCAATGATCCAAAAATGGAAATAACACCTGACATCTCATTTTAGCAGATATACAGTAAGGATGGATGAACTGTCGTCTCAATGATCCAAAAAGCTGAAATAACACTAACATCTCATTTTAGCAGATATACAGTGTGCGATGGATGAACTGTCGTCTCAATGATCCAAAAATGGAAATAACACTGACATCTCATTTTAGCAGATATACAGTGTGGGATGGATGAACTGTCGTCTCAATGATCCAAAAATGGAAATAACACTGACATCTAATTTTAGCAGATATGCAGTGTGGGATGGATGAACTGTCTCAATGATCCAAAAATGGAAATAACACTGACATCTCATTTTAGCAGATATACAGTGTGGGCTTTGGATGAACTGTCGTCTCAATGATCCAAAAATGGAAATAACACTGACATCTCATTTTAGCAGATATACAGTGTGGGATTGATGAACTGTCGTCTCAATGATCCAAAAATGGAAATAAGACTGACATCTCATTTTAGCAGATATACAGTGTGGGATGGATGAATTGTCGTCTCAATGATCCAAAAATGGAAATAACACTAACATCTCATTTTAGCAGATATACAGTGTGCGATGGATGAACTGTCGTCTCAATGATCCAAAATGGAAATAACACTGACATCTCATTTTAGCAGATATAAGCAGTGTGGGATGGATGAACTGTCGTCTCAATGATCCAAAAATGGAAATAACACTGACATCTAATTTTAGCAGATATGCAGGGGATGGATGAACTGTCGTCTCAATGATCCAAAAAATGGAAATAACACTGACATCTCATTTTAGCAGATATACAGTGTGGGATGGATGAACTGTCGTCTCAATGATCCAAAAATGGAAATAACACTAACATCTCATTTTAGCAGATATACAGTGTGGGATGGATGAACTGTCGTCTCAATGATCCAAAATGGAAATAACACTGACATCTCATTTTAGCAGATATGTGGGATTGATGAACTGTCGTCTCAATGATCCAAAAATGGGAAATAACACTGACATCTCATTTTAGCAGATATACAGTGGATGGATGAATTGTCGTCTCAATGATCCAAAAATGGAAATAACACTAACATCTCATTTTAGCAGATATACAGTGTGGGATGGATGGAATCATGTCTCAATGATCCAAAATGGAAATAACACTAACATCTCATTTAGCAGATATACAGTGTGGATGGATGAACTGTCGTCTCAATGATCCAAAATGTGGAAATAATACCACATCTCATTTTAGCAGATATACAGTGTGGGATGGATGAACTGTCGTCTCAATGATCCAAAAATGGAAATAACACTGACATCTCATTTTAGCAGATATAAAGTGTGGGATGGATGAACTGTCGTCTCAATGATCCAAAAATGGAAATAACACTGACATCTCATTTTAGCAGATATACAGTGTGGGATGGATGAACTGTCGTCTCAATGATCCAAAAAATGGAAATAACACTGACATCACATTTTAGCATATACAGTGTGGGATAGATGAACTGTCGTCTCAATGATCCAAAAATGGAAATAACACTGACATCTCATTTTAGCAGATATACAGTGTGGGATGGATGAACTGTCGTCTCAATGAGCCAAAAATGGAAATAACACTGACATCTCATTTTAGCAGATATACAGTGTGGGATGGATGAACTGTCGTCTCAATGATCCAAAAATGGAAATAACCCTGACATCTCATTTTAGCAGATATACAGTGTGGGATGGATGAACTGTCGTCACAATGATCCAAAAATGGAAATAACACTGACATCTCATTTTAGCAGATATACAGTGTGGGATTGATGAACTGTCGTCTCAATGATCCAAAAATGGAAATAACACTGACATCTCATTTTAGCAGATATACAGTGTGGGATGGATGAATTGTCGTCTCAATGATCCAAAAATGGAAATAACACTAACATCTCATTTTAGCAGATATACAGTGTGCGATGGATGAACTGTCGTCTCAATGATCCAAAAATGGAAATAACACTGACATCTCATTTTAGCAGATATACAGTGTGGGATGGATGAACTGTCGTCTCAATGATCCAAAAATGGAAATAACACTGACATCTAATTTTAGCAGACATGCAGTGTGGGATGGATGAACTGTCGTCTCACTGATCCAAAAATGGAAATAACTCTGACATCTCATTTTAGCAGATATACAGTGTGGGATGGATGAACTGTCGTCTCAATGATCCAAAAATGGAAATAACACTAACATCTCATTTTAGCAGATATACAGTGTGGGATGGATGAACTGTCGTCTCAATGATCCAAAAATGGAAATAACACTGACATCTCATTTTAGCAGATATACAGTGTGGGATTGATGAACTGTCGTCTCAATGATCCAAAAATGGAAATAACACTGACATCTCATTTTAGCAGATATAGAGTGTGGGATGGATGAATTGTCGTCTCAATGATCCAAAAATGGAAATAACACTAACATCTCATTTTAGCAGATATACAGTGTGGGATGGATGAACTGTCGTCTCAATGATCCAAAAATGGAAATAACACTAACATCTCATTTTAGCAGATATACAGTGTGGGATGGATGAACTGTCGTCTCAATGATCCAAAAATGGAAATAACACTGACATCTCATTTTAGCAGATATACAGTGTGGGATGGATGAACTGTCGTCTCAATGATCCAAAAATGGAAATAACACTGACATCTCATTTTAGCAGATATAAAGTGTGGGATGGATGAACTGTCGTCTCAATGATCCAAAAATGGAAATAACACTGACATCTCATTTTAGCAGATATACAGTGTGGGATGGATGAACTGTCGTCTCAATGATCCAAAAATGGAAATAACACTGACATCACATTTTAGCAGATATACAGTGTGGGATGGATGAACTGTCGTCTCAATGATCCAAAAATGGAAATAACACTGACATCTCATTTTAGCAGATATATAGTGTGGGATGGATGAACTGTCGTCTCAATGATCCAAATATGGAAATAACACTAACATCTCATTTTAGCAGATATACAGTGTGGGATGGATGAACTGTCGTCTCAATGATCCAAAAATGGAAATAACACTGACATCTCATTTTAGCAGATATACAGTGTGGGATGGATGAACTGTCGTCTCAATAATCCAAAAATGGAAATAACACTAACATCTCATTTTAGCAGATATACAGTGTGGGATGGATGAACTGTCGTCTCAATGATCCAAAAATGGAAATAACACTGACATCTCATTTTAGCAGATATACAGTGTGGGATGGATGAACTGTCGTCTCAATGATCCAAAAATGGAAATAACACTGACATCTCATTTTAGCAGATATACAGTGTGGGATGGATGAACTGTCGTCTCAATGATCCAAAAATGGAAATAACACTGACATCTCATTTTAGCAGATATACAGTGTGGGATGGATGAACTGTCGTCTCAATGATCCAAAAATGGAAATAACACTGACATCTCATTTTAGCAGATATACAGTGTGGGATGGATGAACTGTCGTCTCAATGATCCAAAAATGGAAATAACACTGACATATCATTTTAGCAGATATACAGTGTGGGATGGATGAACTGTCGTCTCAATGATCCAAAAATGGAAATAACACTGACATCTCATTTTAGCAGATATACAGTGTGGGATGGATGAACTGTCGTCTCAATGATCCAAAAATGGAAATAACACTGACATCTCATTTTAGCAGATATACAGTGTGGGATGGATGAACTGTCGTCTCAATGATCCAAAAATGGAAATAACACTGACATCTCATTTTAGCAGATATACAGTGTGGGATGGATGAACTGTCGTCTCAATGATCCAAAAATGGAAATAACACTGACATCTCATTTTAGCAGATATACAGTGTGGGATGGATGAACTGTCGTCTCAATGATCCAAAAATGGAAATAACACTGACATCTCATTTTAGCAGATATACAGTTTGGGATGGATGAACTGTCGTCTCAATGATCCAAAAATGGAAATAACACTGACATCTCATTTTAGCAGATATACAGTGTGGGATGGATGAACTGTCGTCTCAATGATCCAAAAATGGAAATAACACTGACATCTCATTTTAGCAGATATACAGTGTGGGATGGATGAACTGTCGTCTCAATGATCCAAAAATGGAAATAACACTGACATCTCATTTTAGCAGATATACAGTGTGGGATGGATGAACTGTCGTCTCAATGATCCAAAAATGGAAATAACACTGACATCTCATTTTAGCAGATATACAGTGTGGGATGGATGAACTGTCGTCTCAATGATCCAAAAATGGAAATAACACTGACATCTCATTTTAGCAGATATACAGTGTGGGATGGATGAACTGTCGTCTCAATGATCCAAAAATGGAAATAACACTGATATCTCATTTTAGCAGATATACAGTGTGGGATGGATGAACTGTCGTCTCAATGATCCAAAAATGGAAATAACACTAAAATCTCATTTTAGCAGATATACAGTGTGGGATGGATGAATTGTCGTCTCAATGATCCAAAAATGGAAATAACACTGACATCTCATTTTAGCAGATATACAGTGTGGGATGGATGAACTGTCGTCTCAATGATCCAAAAATGGAAATAACACTGACATCTCATTTTAGCAGATATACAGTGTGGGATGGATGAACTGTCGTCTCAATGATCCAAAAATGGAAATAAGACTGACATCTCATTTTAGCAGATATACAGTGTGGGATGGATGTACTGTCGTCTCAATGATCCAAAAATGGAAATAACACTAACATCTCATGTTAGCAGATATACAGTGTGGGATGGATGAACTGTCGTCTCAATGATCCAAAAATGGATATAACACTGACATCTCATTTTAGCAGATATACAGTGTGGGATGGATGACCTGTCGTCTCAATGATCCAAAAATGGAAATAACACTGACATCTCATTTTAGCAGATATACAGTGTGGGATGGATGAACTGTCGTCTCAATGATCCAAAAATGGAAATAACACTGACATCTCATTTTAGCAGATATACAGTGTGGGATGGATGAACTGTCGTCTCAATGATCCAAAAATGGAAATAACACTGACATCTCATTTTAGCAGATATACAGTGTGGGATGGATGAAATGTCGTCTCAATGATCCAAAAATGGAAATAACACTGACATCTCATTTTAGCAGATATACAGTGTGGGATGGATGAACTGTCGTCTCAATGATCCAAAAATGGAAATAACACTGACATCTCATTTTAGCAGATATACAGTGTGGGATGGATGAACTGTCGTCTCAATGATCCAAAAATGGAAATAACACTGACATCTCATTTTAGCAGATATACAGTGTGGGATGGATGAACTGTCGTCTCAATGATCCAAAAATGGAAATAACACTGACATCTCATTTTAGCAGATATACAGTGTGGGATGGATGAACTGTCGTCTCAATGATCCAAAAATGGAAATAACACTGACATCTCATTTTAGCAGATATACAGTTTGGGATGGATGAACTGTCGTCTCAATGATCCAAAAATGGAAATAACACTGACATCTCATTTTAGCAGATATACAGTGTGGGATGGATGAACTGTCGTCTCAATGATCCAAAAATGGAAATAACACTAACATCTCATTTTAGCAGATATACAGTGTGGGATGGATGAACTGTCGTCTCAATGATCCAAAAATGGAAATAACACTGACATCTCATTTTAGCAGATATACAGTGTGGGATGGATGAACTGTCGTCTCAATGATCCAAAAATGGAAATAACACTGACATCTCATTTTAGCAGATATACAGTGTGGGATGGATGAACTGTCGTCTCAATGATCCAAAAATGGAAATAACACTGACATCTCATTTTAGCAGATATACAGTGTGGGATGGATGTACTGTCGTCTCAATTATCCAAAAATGGAAATAACACTGACATCTCATTTTAGCAGATATACAGTGTGGGATGGATGAACTGTCGTCTCAATGATCCAAAAATGGAAATAACACTGACATCTCATTTTAGCAGATATACAGTGTGGGATGGATGAACTGACGTCTCAATGATCCAAAAATGGAAATAACACTGACATCTCATTTTAGCAGATATACAGTGTGGGATGGATGAACTGTCGTCTCAATGATCCAAAAATGGAAATAACACTGACATCTCATTTTAGCAGATATACAGTTTGGGATGGATGAACTGTCGTCTCAATGATCCAAAAATGGAAATAACACTGACATCTCATTTTAGCAGATATACAGTGTGGGATGGATGAACTGTCGTCTCAATGATCCAAAAATGGAAATAACACTGACATCTCATTTTAGCAGATATACAGTGTGGGATGGATGAACTGTCGTCTCAATGATCCAAAAATGGAAATAACACTGACATCTCATTTTAGCAGATATACAGTGTGGGATGGATGAACTGTCGTCTCAATGATCCAAAAATGGAAATAACCCTGACATCTCATTTTAGCAGATATACAGTGTGGGATGGATGAACTGTCGTCTCAATGATCCAAAAATGGAAATAACACTGACATCTCATGTTAGCAGATATACAGTGTGGGATGGATGAACTGTCGTCTCAATGATCCAAAAATGGAAATAACACTGACATCTCATTTTAGCAGATATACAGTGTGGGATGGATGAACTGTCGTCTCAATGATCCAAAAATGGAAATAACACTGACATCTCATTTTAGCAGATATACAGTGTGGGATGGATGAACTGTCGTCTCAATGATCCAAAAATGGAAATAACACTGACATCTCATTTTAGCAGATATACAGTGTGGGATGGATGAACTGTCGTCTCAATGATCCAAAAATGGAAATAACACTGACATCTCATTTTAGCAGATATACAGTGTGGGATGGATGAGCTGTCGTCTCAATGATCCAAAAATGGAAATAACACTGACATCTCATTTTAGCAGATATACAGTGTGGGATGGATGAACTGTCGTCTCAATGATCCAAAAATGGAAATAACACTGACATCTCATTTTAGTAGATATACAGTGTGGGATGGATGAACTGTCGTCTCAATGATCCAAAAATGGAAATAACACTGACATCTCATTTTAGCAGATATACAGTGTGGGATGGATGAACTGTCGTCTCAATGATCCAAAAATGGAAATAACACTGACATCTCATTTTAGCAGATATACAGTGTGGGATGGATGAACTGTCGTCTCAATGATCCAAAAATGGAAATAACACTGACATCTCATTTTAGCAGATATACAGTGTGGGATGGATGAACTGTCGTCTCAATGATCCAAAAATGGAAATAACACTGACATCTCATTTTAGCAGATATACAGTGTGGGATGGATGAACTGTCGTCTCAATGATCCAAAAATGGAAATAACACTGACATCTCATTTTAGCAGATATACAGTGTGGGATGGATGAACTGTCGTCTCAATGATCCAAAAATGGAAATAACACTGACATCTCATTTTAGCAGATATACAGTGTGGGATGGATGAACTGTCGTCTCAATGATCCAAAAATGGAAATAACACTGACATCTCATTTTAGCAGATATACAGTGTGGGATGGATGAACTGTCGTCTCAATGATCCAAAAATGGAAATAACACTGACATCTCATTTTAGCAGATATACAGTGTGGGATGGATGAACTGTCGTCTCAATGATCCAAAAATGGAAATAACACTGACATCTCATTTTAGCAGATATACAGTGTGGGATGGATGAACTGTCGTCTCAATGATCCAAAAATGCAAATAACACTAACATCTCATTTTAGCAGATATACAGTGTGGGATGGATGAACTGTCGTCTCAATGATCCAAAAATGGAAATAACACTAACATCTCATTTTAACAGATATATTTACTAAAATTGCAGATTATCTTGAAAAATTGACTAGTAAATTCATTCAATAAAATGTCATTGTCTTCAACCATAGCTTCAAGAGGACTTCAGATTTCCTGCAACTCTTCGGAACGGTCTCTTTGTTTAACCCGAGAGCACTAACCAGGGTTATATAGTACCCAGCGCAAATGACCCCATTTTGATTACAATTTAATTAAATTTTCAGTACCTGATTTTTTTACCTAAATAATGTTTATCAGGTCCTATTAATGTTAACTCAAAGTACAAATTTTGAACTGCCTGCATGTAAAATATTTCAGACACACACACACACATATATATATATATATATATATATATATATATAGAAGTCAAATAACTTACCTTGCAACATGGCTGCCTCCTTTTGTCTCCCTTTAGTAGGGCGAACATTCAAGAGTGTGAGACTCAATTTCTGATGTTTCCAAATAGCGTCCAGTTGGCAGACAAAAATAAACAGGGTTGTAACTGAATACATGTCCCTATATGGCCCAAAGACAAATGGTGGATATTGTGCTGAATATTTATGGAGCCAATCACCGCTTACGGAATAGACTTGCCTGTAACAGAATGGAATATCCCAGATTATTATTTAAACCGCCTACCAATTTGCCCTGGTGGTTTGTTGGTCAGTCAGACCAACTTCTATTCTAGCTGAGTACTGGCTAAGTCTTACACAGGATCTTTACAATATATATATATATATATATATATATATATATATATATATATATATATATATTTGATATTTTCAAAATCGGGTATGATATACCCACGTTTAGTAGTGGTGTAACTTTAATTGATAGTGTTCCAGGGATTTGGTTAATGTTGCCATGATCGTTGCCTTCAGTTCATCATTGGTGTCACAAGGTGTTTTATAGGTCTCTCACTCCAGAGCACCACACACATTATAAACAGGGTTTTGCCCTCTGGGGATTTAGGTATCCAGATGTAAGGGCTTTTGTGTTAGCAGAAATTGTTTGACAACCATGATCAGTTTCTCATGCTTGAGTGGCAATGTGCAGGATCTTGTTTCAAGACATAGGGTCTTTCAATAGCCATCCTCTTGACTCATGGCATCACTACCTCATCAAGGCCCTTGATGTAGGCATCTGTGTTGAGCCTTTGGCCCTGTAAGAAAATGAGTAGAGGTATAATATCGCCATCACTATTGATCATTTCAAACACCTTCGCGATGCCCATTGGACTCATCTAACTATTTCTGAATTCCCTGCACTTATTGACACCCAAGCATACTGAAATGTTCATATAGAAACCTGCGGCACGAATGCCAAGAAGCACAGCATGCCGTTTCTAAATTTTTTGTGGCGTTAATTGCGTCATGGTGCTCTTTTACTCACAGATGGTGTCCAACTGACCCTACTATATCAAAAACAAAAGGGCACATATGTAAAATTAAAAATATAAAATGGCGAACATTTTACCATATACTGCTTATCGATCAAAAATGAGGTAACCTGTAATCCAGGTAAATCAATAATTCGACACCAATTTCGGAAAAGATCAATTATAAGCTTCACAGATCGCCTGTAAATGCAGATGCGTATCGGCCGTTATTTGAGCATTTTGAAACTCTAGTAAGGATTTCTACTTGTTTTTCCTGCATTTTTCTTTTATAACTTGATGATGTTTAACCTTCATTTATGGCCCCAATAAGTAGAGGAAATGATTCCCGGAGGGAAGCGCAAACGCCATCAGTTAGTTAAGATACATGATTGGGAGTTCATGTCTCGAAAGAGACATGACTGACTTTGGCAAAGTATTTTTTCACATTAAGTAGATTGGTTGCCGACCAAAGCTATAGAACCCAATTTGTTCTGCTATATTGTTTGCAATGCTTAAAAAAGAATACTGAATCTATTAATTATTTAAAAATAAATTGGTTACAAAATATTTGTTGGAAAATTAACATTTGCCTTGAGTCACCAGACGCCTCGGCTAAGATAAGTTTTCCTTTGTATTTATCTGTATTGTACTTTTAAAGATATATATTAAGTTATATCTGAAATTTGACATTTATGTATGCATATATATATATATATATATATATATATATATATACATATATGTATGCATGTATATATATATATATATATATACATACATATATATATATATATATATATACATACATATACACATAATCATATCACCCCAAGCAAGGCATTTTACTGCCACTTTTTTGCAGGGGGTTACATAGGAGAAAAGTTATGAGAAAGAGTGACCGGTTATCGGGGGTGTCAGGAAGTGGGTAAGAGAAGGATGGGAATACTGATGAGAGTGGAGTGGAAGGAGTAGGGAGCATGAGAGAGAGAATGCAGGTTAGTGAGATAGGAGATGACTACTGACTTTATATTTGAATTCTTTGAGATTTTAGCTGTCGGGAAAGCAAGTAAATGGAAGGGAATTCCACAAGCAGGAAGTCCGAGAAAAGAAGCTGTTGGAGTAACATTTGCGTTTACAATTTATTGGTTTCACAGTAAAAGGTTGTTACCTAGTTGCTAATCTTTTGGGTCGAGTAAAATTATATACAGGAGGCACCAGTGAGCTAAGTTCATCGGAGTAGAAGCCGTGAAAGTATTTGTAGAAGTGACACAAGGAAGCCACATTGCGCCGGTGACAAAGTGACTGTATCTGAGCTGCCAAGTCAGGATCTATTACAGTGTATACTCTCCGTTGGATTTTGTCAAGGACACTTAGGTGGATAGCAGGAAGAACTGACCAGATATGACAGCAGTATTTAATGCACGGCCAGATGGTAGATTTATTTTTGAGCAGGACTGTTTTAGGCGGAAAAAAAACATCCTGCCTCTACACAGTGAACCAACTTTATTAGTAGCGGATTTAGCTATGGATTCTATATTGAGGTCTGTTGTATATATATATATATATATATATATATATATATAGATATATATATATATATATATATTATCTTTTATTAAATAAGACCGACAAAGAATTTTCAATTAATTTCTTATTATTAGCATTTTTCTGTTTTGGAAGAGTTAATAATTAATATATTTTTTACATTATGATTGTCCAAAGCGATTTCAGCTACTTATATATCCATTTTCAAGACTATTTTGGTCTCTAGTGCTGTTACTTTTCCTTATGTTTTCACTGTTACATATTTTACTGCAAGCAGATGCGCAATAATTCCAACAGTAGCTACTCTAGCATCTACTAGTAATGAATTAGAACATTCTCACTACTGGTGTATGAATATATGGTATATCACACTCTAAATGTCTGCCCCCTTCTACCGAGCGTCCATAGCTCAGAGGTAGAATCGGTTGAGTTTCAATCTTGGGTAAAAAGCAACTGATGAGCTGTGGTACATCGAAACAGATCTGTCTGCGGTTGTATATATATATATATATATATATATATATATATGTGCTAAAGTCTGCCTCCTTCTACCGAGCGCCCGTAGCTCAGAGGTAGAATCGCCGACTGATGCCAATTCGGTTGGATTTCAATCCTGGGTAAAAAGAAATCGGCTGTCTACCACACTGATTATCTGTGATACAGCGAAACAGATCTGTCTGCAGATGACTATTTACGCTCTCACACCCAGATTGAGCACTCTGGAAGAATGGTAGATTTTGAAAAACAGTAGCTACTCTGGCATCTACGCATCGTTCATGCAACAATGAATTAGAAACTATCAACAATTCGGCGTGTATAATCATAATATACACGCTAAAAGGTCTGCCCCCTTTTACCGTGCCCCCGTAGCTCAGAGGTAGAATCACCGACTGACGCCAATTCGCTCTAGTTTCAATCCTGGGTAAAATGCAATCGGCTGTCTATCCGTACTGCTGAGCTGTGATACAGCGAAACAGATCTGTCTGCGGATGACTATATATATCTCTAAACCTATTTATTAATGGAACTTTGTCTGTGTGTGTGTGTGTGTGTGTATTTGTGTGTATATCCGTTACCTATAGACTCCGAAACGGCTGAACGGATTTTCTTGAAAATTTACACAGTTGTACTATAAGCGTCTGCGAGTGTTCTTAGCTAGGTTTTGTGTCGAGATATTCCCGATAAATATCGAAAATCGATAATGGAAAAAATCGGGGTATAGAAGGAGTGGTCCGATTTTAATCAAATTTCATACACTCATAGACAAAGACATAAGAAACGATATTCAGAAGTTTCAAGGTTGCAGTTCTTACAATAGTGCAGAAAATCGATAATGTACATATATATTAAAGGCAAAATGTTTGTGTGTCTGTCTGTTTATCTGCCTGTATGTCTGTATTTTTTCAGCCCTTTTATTTTAGTTTTTGCTTCGAGTTTGGGTTTAAGTAGGTATAATTGTAGTTCTTAGTCTCAGCCATGATACCATTTACTCAGAGGACTTATTTAGCCTTCAAAATTCAGTTTACGACGAAAAAAATTATTTGATATCGATACCAGGAAATCAAAATTTGACTTACATCCATTCATTTTTCTTTCAGTCTACGTTTTCGCTTCAACTGGATACAATTATTGCTTTTTAGTCTTTCGTGCAAACGTTCAAAGAGTCTGAGCTCCAGGACGATGGATTAGTTTTAAAGCTTTCATTACACTCGAGTAACACCGAGCTAAACTGCCAGTATATATATATATATATATATATATAGTCATACTTATATAAATATGACTATATATATCGTTGAACTTGTTTTGCTTCGTTATATTATAATTTGTTATATAAGAAATATAAGCATAATGTACCCTGTGGTTATTTCTTGTTAATTTGTTAGGTGCGCCAAAGTTTCCTAGATGCCTTCCTCACCTTTTCGTGTTACTTTTTTCAAAGGATATGTCTGCATGAATTGTAGAAAACTGATTTTGAACCTTCTGCATTCAGTATTCATTTATTCTGAGAAAGAAAAAATGTCCGAAAATATTTCAAAGAGAGTAAATTAACGGAATGGCTCGCAGCTTCCCCAGATATTAATCCAATAGAAAACGTGTGATCCATCATGGGAATGGAAAATCATATTTAAGCAAAGAGTACCACGATGCAATAAAGATCGCTGAAAGTTATGTAAAAGCAAAACTAATAGTTTAAATGTTAACAATATTCAAAGTTAAAAGACTGATTATGTTTGTAGAATGCCAAGGAACCCATATTAATATACAAATTAACAAAATAAAAATATTGTGTTAACTAAATATTTTTATGCGGCTATAACTTTCGAAATAGTGGATAAAAGATAATTAAAAATTTGCACTCACTTTTAAAAAAATAAAAAAATAACTTCATGTGAATATTAGAACAATATATTGTAATAAACTGATTACCTATCACAATCTTTTTTTTTAATCATTTCACCCCGCGTAAGGGGGTTGCGCAGGGGGTTACATAGCGGAAAGTGATGGAGAAAGAGTGGTTAGTTATAGGAAATGTCGGACGGAGACGGGCGAGGATACCGAGAATGAGGGTTGAGTAGATGGGAAGAGTGTTTGAAAGAATGAATGCGAGTTAGTGTGATAAGAAGCGTCTGTTGACTTTACATTTAAATTCCAGAAGATTGTAACTGTCGGGGAAGCAAGTATAAGGAAGGAAATTCCACAGGCGGGAAGTGCGAGAAAAGAAGCTGTTAGAGTAAAAATTGCGGTTATATCTTATCTCTTTCATTGTAAAAGAGTGGGACCTACATATGAATAAATTAAGGTTTATCTATAAATTTGTTGCTTCAGGACAACTCAATCTGTGCCCTTATGAGTAATGTCACACTCTTCGTTGCAAGGCAGTAAGCACACTGAATACAACGGTGGTTACTGTTGCATACGCGGCTGTATGTTGGATTCGTGCCGGAAAACACATTTTACTCTCATGATTTCTCGAAGACGCAGGCCCATAGTCGGAATACATCTTGTTTATCATTAAGATAAATGGGGCGTCTCTTTCAAATATGGGATTCTCATTCAACGAGATTAAAATATTGAATTAAAAATAAATACCTATATAAGAGGACTGCCATAAGTGTACCCCGAGTTTCACTTAAAACTGCAAGTAGTCTGAAGCTCGTGTGAGCTGAAACTCAGGTTTTGACTAGGACCACCTTTTCACAGATATTAACGTCATCAAGGGTTTTGCTCTGTCTACGTAATCTAAGTACTGAGGACTTTACAATACAGATTGCTTAGGTTTTTGTCTTTAGGAGTTTTCTGTTTTTCCTTTTAATATTCTCATGCGAATATATATATATATATATATGTGTGTGTGTGTGTGTGTGTGTGTGTGTGTGTGTGTGTGTGTGTGTGTGTGTGTGACCGTTACCTATAGATTCCGAAACAGCTGAACCGACTTTCTTTAAAATTTACACAGTTGTACTATAAGCGTCTGCAGGTGTTCTTAGCTAGGTTTTTTTTTTTGTCAAGGTACCCCCGATAAATGTTGAAAATCGATAATGGAAAAAATCGGGTTATAGAAGGAGTGGTCCGATTTTAATCAAATTTGATACACTCATAGACAAAGACATAAGAAACAATATTCAGAAGTTTCAAGGTTGCAGTTCTTACAATAGTACAGAAAATTTTATATCGATACTAGGAAATCAAAATTTGACTTTTATCCATTCATTTTTCTTTCAGTCTACGGTTTCGCTTTAACTGGAAACAGCTATTGCTTTTCAGTCTTTCGTGCCAACGTCCAGGGCCATGGATCATTTTTTTAAGCTTTCATTACACCCGAGCAACGCCGGCTATACTGCTAATATATATATATATGGAACAGAAATGAGGTGGTTCCAAAGAGAGAAATTGTTTTAGAATAAAAAGTGTGAGAGGCCGTGAAAGTCTTGTTTAAAGTGTATATTTATTATTGCTGTTATTATACATGTTATGATACATTAAGTGTCCATAATGATATTTGCGACGCTACATGTGTTTTGAGTCTAAAGTTGACTCTCTTCAGGCGAATAAACTTGTGGCTTTACGTATCGAATTCCTTTTGTTTCTGAGGGCCAAGGTGCTGTTTATAAATAAGTAAGTTATTAAGTAAATCAGTCAATCAAATAAACCGATAGAAGACAAACACAGAAAAAATCCTAGATAACTAAGTCGCCTCTATTTAACGTGCTAATGTAGAAAACCGCACCCCAAAATCATTTGAAGTTGGTGGCCAGCACTTTATTTATTTATTTATATATCTGTTTATTTATTTATACACTTGCTGATGTAACAAACGCAAATCCCACACATATTTCAACTGGGTGGCCAACATTTGATTTATTTGCTTTACTGATATATATATATATATATATATATATATATATATATATATATATATATAAAAAGAAAAGTAGAGGATTTTAATGACATTGTATTAAAATTAGACAACCGGCTTAAAAAAAATGCCAGTGTCTAGACTTGAAAAGTACTGGGCAAAACCGGTTGTCTAAATTTAAAAGAATGTCATTAAAATACTCTACTTTCCTTGCTATTATAAAATTCGGTCGGGTTTCAATCCTGGGTAAAAAGCAACCGGCTGTCTAACCGTACTGATGAGCTGTGATACAGCGAAACAGATCTCTCTGCGGATGACTTTATATATATATATATATATATATATATATATATATATATATACAAATGAATTAGAACGAAGAAAGTAATAGTAACGTTCAAAATATTCATTTAAAACAGTACTCAGTATAAAAATAGACCAATGAATGTTTATCATTTATTATTACGTTGGAACATGTGAAAAACTACAAGCTACTATAAAATTGTATATTTTGTTTCTACATTGAAAGAACAATGTCTCATCAGTTAACAATGATAGTAATAACCGTTTTCTGGTCCAATTTAAAAATGTCTCTTTCTTAGCCACTTCCATTGGCTCTTCCCTCTCTAAATTTCTCACTTATTCATCTCTTCACTTTCTATTTCTTCTGTATCGTTCCTTTTACTTTTCTTTTTCTTGATTTCTCATCTTATTTTCCTATCTTTTCTTCCCCCTTTCTTTCTTTTTATTTAATAACTTTTTACCTCGTATGGACCAAAAAAATCCCCCAAATAAAGGCAAGTGTTGTTGTAGGGACATGCGTTGTAGTTCAATAGATATCGACTCGGAACGACAAATCGGTAGAGCCGAGTTCGAATTCCAGCTGAATTCCTTGCATTTACTTACGCAGAAATACCCTTGGGAAAGGTATTAATCCGTCCCTTCCCTACAGTTATGGGTTAAATAACAGGATAGATCGGGTTCTATAGCCTTGGCTGGCAACCAGTCTACCGCAGGAGGCAATGGCAACCTACTGCGGGATAATCTTCTGTCCAGTCAGTCATATCTCTTTCTAGATATGATCGCTCAAGCGTCTATCACATATGGCACTTAACGTACTGTTGTTCTCAAAATAATTTTTGTGCTCATCATAACCCCTCAGTCAAAGGCCTTGCTGCCGGATGCAATTTATTGTCTTGTTTTTCTGAAATACTAGAAAAAGATGCAACATAGGAAGAAGTCGAAAATACAAAAGAAAAATACAAAAACACAGAAAGAAGACAGTGCGAGAAAAAATAAAATGATAGGTGAGGAACGGACTGGAATGAACAATGCAAAAGGCGAAGTTACGAAACGAAGACAAAGAAGAAGCTACAAGGTAAACAAGTTGTTTTCTTTTTCCAAATTCGATTTCTTATTTTCATGTGGATATATTGACTTTCAAAATCGAATCTCTTATAATAATTATGCATTTTTATTTTTATATTATTTTTCTGGTATTAGCTTTTTCTTTCCTCCACCACCCTCTTCCTCTTCTTTTTTAGTATTTTTCTCTAATATTTATTTTCTTATTATTATTCCTTCTTAACCCCCCACCAGCTCTTCCTCCTTTTTAGCATTTTTCTCTAATATCTTCTTTTTTTTTTTTAAATTTTTCTTTAGTATTTTTCACGTTTTCTTTTTTAGTATTTTTCTCTGTCATTTTCTCCTTCCTTTCTTTTGTCCTCTTTTTCCTCTGCATTTTCTTCTTCTTCTTCTTTGCATTTTTCATTCGTATCTTCCATTTTTTGCTTTTGAGTATTTGTCTCTGGCATTTTCTTCCTCTTCCTCCTACTACTTCTCTTCCTTCTCTGAATTTTTCTCTTGTATTTTCTTTCTTCTTTCTCCTCTTCCTTGTTAGGATGTTTTTAGTATTTTCCTGCTTCTACGTCTTCTTATTCTTATTCTTCCTCCTCTTTCTCCTTTTTTTTTAACATTTTTCTATTATTTTCTTTTTCCTTTTCTTCCTCCTCCTCGTCCTCCTCTACCAACTCCTCTTCTTCATCTCTTCCTTAGCATTTTTCTTTCATATTTTATTTTTCTTCCTATTATTCCGCCTTTTCAACCTCCTCTTCAGCTCTTTCTCCTTTTTAGCATTTTTCTCTAATATTTTCTTATTTTTGTTTAATTTTTCTTTCGTATTATTCACGTCTGCCTTTTTAGTATTTTTCCCTGGCATTTTCTATTTCTTCTTCTCTCTCCTCCTCTTCTTACTCAGCATTTTTCTCTCGTTCTTCTTTTACTTTTTCTTCTTCTTCTTCTTCTTCGAAATTTTTATTTCGTATCTTCCACTTTTTACTTTTGAGTATTTGTCTCTGGCATTTTCTTCCTCTAACTCATACTACTTCTCTTTCTTCTCAGCCCTTTTCCGTCGTATTTTCTTTCTTCTTTTTCTTCTTTCTCCTCTTCCCTTTTAGGATGTTTTTAGTCTTTTCTTCTTCTTCTTCTTCTTCTTCTTTTTTTCTTCTTCTTCTTCCTCCTCTTTCTTCTTTTTTAGCCTTTATCTAATATTTTCTTTTTCTTCCTCTTCCTCCTCCACCAACTTCTCTTCCTCATCCTCTTCCTCAGCATTTTTCTCTAATATTATCCTCTTTTCTTCCTTCTCATTTTTGCATTTTTCTCTAGTAACATCTTCTTCTTCTTCTCCTCCTCCTCCGCCTCCTCCTCCCCTTCATTTTCTCTCCCCTCTACTGTTCGATTTATTCTCCTGTATTATTAGTCCCCTTTATTCTTTTTTTTCTTTCAAATATCTTAACGATTTAAAATAGCGTTTAATTCAAGTAGTATTTGCTTTAAACAAAATGTCATTTCCCGGCATTTATTGTGTCTCAGTTGTTCTCCTGACGCTTTGTCAGAATCAGAAATTAAAATTTAAAAAGAGATGTTCGAAGACACAAAGAAAACGGTTCAAATACTGTGGAGCTGTCATAAAAATGAGAATGGAAACAAAGAAGCCACGTCGGAAATCTCGAAGAAACGAGAATTGGTATGGATTCGAAAAGAATATGAATGAAGAATTATACTGCGTTTTATTTCTTTTCTGAATCAATATCAGTAGTTTACTTTTCGTAACTGGAAAATGACACTTGATGTAATTGAACACTTAATAAAAGAAAGATTTATCGTTAACTTTCAGCAACTAATTCAGGTTTTCCTTCATCTTATTGATATGTCAAACATTTAGGACTTCGCGTTTGTCAACAGAGATCAAGTGACTACTATCCTCCTCCATCCTCCAAAGAACTACACATGATTTTGTCAATACGTTCAAGATTAATTCGATAAAATAAAATATGGAATTAGTACAGTGCGAAGAAAGGATTCAAGAGGCTATTCCAAGGTGGGTATACATGCACTCAAAGGGGGAATATCACGATAGAGAATGAAAGAAATTAAACTGATTAGCAGATTTTAAATATTGTAACTTTTATCTCTATTGACTTGCGGATGTGCGTTATGGTGCAGTGATAATCGGCTCGGAACGATAAATCAGGGAGGCGGTTTCGAATTCCAGTTGAACTCCTTGCATTCACTTATGCGCCAATACCCTCGGGAAAGGTATTAATCCGTTTCTTCCCTCCATTTATGGGTTAAATAACAGGACAGATTATGTTCTATAGCGTTGGCTGGCAATCAGTCTACCGCAGCAGGTATTGGCAACCTTTTGCGGGATAATTAAAATGCCTGAGGTCTATACAGGGTAGGACAAATCTCATTGCTTGGGAGGAAGCTGGCTCAACCCAAACAGGGTGAATGCCGTTACAGGTACAGATAATACCACCGAAGTCTTAAAGTGATTCAAACAAATTAACAACAAACATAAATGCCCATGTATCCAATTCGAAATAGTGGATTATTACCCCTCCATCTCGAAGGATTTGTTTACATTTAACTTGGGTTTTGCTTTAGAATTTTCAGATCTCACTAGTGTAGAAAGAAATACAACTCGAAACAATCTGTCCTCATCCATAACAACGAACAATAAGTAAAATCTAGTTCCGAGGACCCATTTAAAATAGCCGTGGGAGCACTGGATTCTGCTGAATCATCGGATCTTATCGGTTTTTTAAATTTTGTACAATCTCATAGCACATCCTGTTGTTGATATAACAGATATTGGATTGTATAGAGATGATAGTCTCATGGTTATCCATAATTCCACAAACCCGAAAGTGGATAGAATCCGTAAATACATACATAGAAAGCGGAAGAACATTAATCTTAAAGTAATAGTAAATACCAACCTAAATAAAATTAACTTTCTAGATGTTGCACTTGACTAAGTTAATAGTACTTAACTCACCATATGTAAAACTTAATGCTAACCCTATCTTCCAAGACATGATCGCCCAAGCGTGTATCACGTATGGCACTTAACTGACTGACTAGATTGGCAGAAAGCAATGGTAACCTACTGCGGGATAATGTGCTTCCCAGTCAGTCATGTCTCTTTTGAGACATGATCACCCAAGCGTGTATCACGTATGGCACTTAACTGACTGACTAGATTGGCAGAAAGCAATGGTAACCTACTGCGGGATAATGTGCTTCCCAGTCAGTCATGTCTCTTTTGAGACATGATCACCCAAGCGTGTATCACGTATGGCACTTAACTGACTGACTAGATTGGCAGAAAGCAATGGTAACCTACTGCGGGATAATGTGCTTCCCAGTCAGTCATGTCTCTTTTGAGACATGATCACCCAAACGTGTATCACGTATGGCATTTAACTGACTGACTAGATTGGCAGAAAGCAATGTTAACCTACTGCGGGATAATGTGCTTCCCAGTCAGTCATGTCTCTTTTGAGACATGATCGCCCAAACGTGTATCACGTATGGCACTTAACTGACTGACTAGATTGGCAGAAAGCAATGTTAACCTACTGCGGGATAATGTGCTTCCCAGTCAGTCATGTCTCTTTTGAGACATGATCGCCCAAACGTGTATCACGTATGGCACTTAACTGACTGACTAGATTGGCAGAAAGCAATGTTAACCTACTGCGGGATAATGTGCTTCCCAGTCAGTCATGTCTCTTTTGAGACATGATCGCCCAAACGTGTATCACGTATGGCATTTAACTGACTGACTAGATTGGCAGAAAGCAATGTTAACCTACTGCGGGATAATGTGCTTCCCAGTCAGTCATGTCTCTTTTGAGACATGATCGCCCAAACGTGTATCACGTATGGCACTTAACTGACTGACTAGATTGGCAGAAAGCAATGGCAACCTACTGCGGGATAATGTGCTTCCCAGTCAGTCATGTCTCTTTTGAGACATGATCGCCCAAGCGTGTATCACGTATGGCACTTAACTGACTGATTACAATTATGCTATGTGTTGAGCGCTTCTGTGCTGTAATATTTATGCTTGTCATGATTGAACGACTGCGAAGAAAGACGATGATGATGACGAAAGTCGTAATTCTCAGATTTATGTATCAATTTTCGCTAAATTCTATGCCTTTTCCCTGTGAAATACAACTTGAAAATCTTTTATTTTAACAAATTTCGCTGTTGAAAGAGATTCATCAAAAACAGTAAATAAAATAAAAAGGGCTTATGACATTAGAACAATAGTTCTCGGACAATTACCGAATTTAAGCAACCACAAGTCTTGTCAGTAACTAGATTGATGGCCATTTGGGAATTGATGAGGTCTTGGAAATAATGGAAACAAAAAGGAAATTAATGCTAAGCATCAGGAAAAGACAGCGGAAGTTCTTGGGACACGCAGTGGGGAAGGAGGGCTTAGAGAATCTGATACTAACACGCCAGATAGAGGGAAAAATAGACAGGGGAAAGCAACGGATAACATATTTGAAGGACCTAATCAGGTGGATGATGGAACGAGGGTTGCATGCTGTAACAGGAGAAGGCGTGCTAAGTGCCACCAGGGATAGGGAGACGTGGAAAGCCATGCTCCCCAACGTCCTGAAAGGACAGGGCACATAGAAGAAGAATATATATATATATATATATATGCCAACGGTTTATTAGAAAATATATTGCTGGTATAAAATGGGGGATCAATTCTATATTATAATCAATATATAAACTGATCACTCATTTTGTGGCCATGCTAGTTTCTATACATTTATATTCTTGATTTATAGGCTTGAGTTAGTGAATGGCAGAGCGGGGTTTGGATGGTGTAACAGGAGAAAGCGTGCTAAGAGGCTCCAGGGATAGGAAGACGTGTAAAGTCATGATCCTGGATCGAGCATGTGAGCAATGATGATGGCTTGGAAATAATGGAAATAAAAAAGGAAATTAAAACTGAGCATCAGGAAGAGACAGCTGAAGTTCCTGGGACACGCAATGAGCAAGGAGGGCTTAAAGAATCTGATACTAACAGGCCAGATAGAGGCAGAAAGAGACAGGGAAAGCAACGGATAACATATTTGAAGGACCTAATCAGGTGGATGACGGAACGAGGATTGCATGGTGTAACAGGAGAGGGCGTGCTCAGAGCCACCAGGGATAGGAAAAGGTGGAAGACTATATTCGCCTACGTCCTGAAGGGACAAGGTACATAGAAGAAGAAGAAGATACTGTGAGATTGGGTGTGTGTGTGTGTAGAATAATAGATAATGGTACGGAATGGAAGATACGAGTTCGAATTCCATTCGATTTTCATTATATTCATTTACGTGTAAATACTTTTGGAAAATGTATGAATCCCTAAATCTCAGTAAGTGAGTAAAGTGTCATACGTGATACGCGCTTTGGGTGAACATGTCTCGAAAAAGAAATGACTGAATGGGCAGAAGATTATCCCGCATTAGGTTGGAATTACTTTCTGCTGTAGACTGGTTACCAGCCAAGGCTATAAAACACAATCTGCCCTGTTATTTAACCTATAACTGGGGGAAACTGACGGATTAATATCTTTCCCAATTCGAAATTGGCTCCCCGATTTCTCGTCCCAAGCCAATATCCACTGCACTACAACGCACATCCCTAAACCTATGCGTCAAATATTAAAACCTCTGAAAAAAATTATTATTCTTACAATCCAAAAATAGTTCTTGGTTTTAAATAACTTACAAAATGTTTATAAAATTTAAAAAAAAAAACAAATTAAATACATAATCAGAACACTTAATTTTATTTTAGGCGAATATAAGTATTTTTTAAATTTTCCAAAAGATACGAGGCTCAAGAGTCATTCAAGGTAGGAAGCTACTAAATAAAGTCGTTGTATGCACGCAGACTAGTAACGGGGAATTTAGTGGATATTATGAGGACATTTACGATGGTGAAAAGTTAACGGTGGACTTGAAAATGTTTTCGTTCTAGTGTACGGGGAAGCATCCTCTTTGGAGTCTTTTACACAATGTGAGAATTCTAGAAATGGATGTGTCTGCCTAGAACTCCCTTCTTACTAACGCAATACGAAGGTAATTAAGAATATACACCCCTGTTTATATGGTACTGCGGGTCTTGACTTTTAAAACTTTAACCTCGTAGAAATAAAGATAAATTTTCGTTTTCGGTCCCGAGGGCTTTTCCCCCCTTCAAATTTATCCAAAATAGCATTATTTCTGTGCAAATGTATATGCTGAACTCAAATCAACAATTAGTTATTGAAGAAACGTACCTTTTTTGATCTGAACGTCCATAAAAAAAACGAACTATATCTCGCACCTTTTGTCTCCTGTAACTCTCACGTAATTAACTGCAGAATGACGTTCTGCGTATGCAACAAATTACTGCCGATTTACTTCCTTTACTGAAATTTCCGCCTATTTACTTCCTGCAATGAAAGTAATACGCGTAGAAATACAATCGCGTATTACTTTCATTACAGGAAGTAAATAGACTGAAGTTTCAGGAAAAAGGGAGTAAATCAGCCGAAAATAAACCGAAATTTGTTGTCCTACGCGGAAATACATTTAGCAGTTAATTACATGAGAGTTACGGGAGACAAAATGTAGTTCGATTTTTTCTGGACGTTCAGTAACGGGGAATTTAGTGGATATTATGAGGACATTTACGATGGTTAAAAGTTAACGGTGGACTTGAAAATGTTTTCGTTCTAGTGTACGGAGAAGCATCCTCTTTGGAGTCTTTTACACAATGTGTCTTTTACACATTGTCTTTTACACAATATTTTTCATAAGTTCTAAAACAAATGCATACATTTGCACAGAAATAATGCTATTTTGGATAAATTTGAAGGAGGAAAAGCCTTCGGGACCTAAAACTAAAATTTACCGAAATAAAATGTCGATTTTAACATTATCCATGGAAATAGCGATAGAATAGCTTCCAACGTTGTACGTGACATTACTGAGACAGAGCGTGATTCACAAGCGGTCTTGCATTGCCGTAGTGGAAACTGACACCTTTTCGATTTTCCAAAATCAGCCGTCATTCTTGAATTCAAGGCAGTTGAGATATCGATTTACAAACTGTTAACAATCTCTTCCGTCAAAATTTTCGGGTTATTCTCCACAATGTCAAGGAGAACGTCTTCATTGATGTCGGAATGATTGTTTAGGTTAAAATCACTCTTACGAAAAATGCTAAGCATTCAACATAGTCTGACTCACAACTGAACGATGTAAGGTTTTGATCTTGAATACGACAGAGAGTGGCACTCAAAAGTCGCCTGTTTCATGGTTTATCTTATTTGCATCGTTCAGACTTTTTTTTCTCATCTTCATGGGCATATTTATATACACGACGTTTCAACCGTTATACGCTTCAGTCTTCTTCAGGTGATTGGAATTTCGAAACGAAATCTTGATACTGTGATCGATCCATAAGGCATGCCGCTTGTTGTTGTCTTAGTTATCTCTCTTTAACAAAACTAAGTTATATGTTCCCCAATGTTGTAGCTAGGTATTGAACTCACAAAACATATATATATATATATAAAGTAATGGTTACAATTCGAAGTACAAAGTACATTCCACAGATATTTACTTTTAAAAGTTCTCAATACAAAATACATAGATATATGAAAATTATAGTTTTCGTTGGAAATGACGGACAAGATGCTATGATTAATTTTTTAAAATAATTTTTAATGTAATCTGATATTTTTAAAACATAAGTTCTAAAACAATTTTCCGAATTTTTTATTTATCCAAACGCTTTTGGTTACATTTATTCATTATCAAGGATAATTTTTATTTTACTTTTAAGTGAATATAGATATTGTTTTGTGTATGTCTTTTACGTAAATCTTAACGAAATTTGAATACGTATATATATATATATATATATATATATATATATATATATATATATATATATTCACGTATAAATTCAAATTTTACATTAGGAGAAAAGACATTTCAACGAGTTATCAAACCCATCCCTTCAACTCCATACACCAGATGTCATGAAAACAATTTTTTGTGATCGAAAGTAAAGGTTGTTTAGAACGAAGAAATGTTGTAATGGCTATACTTCAAATGTAATATTTGAATTTATATGTGGAATAAATATTTGCCCTGTAAGTTTAAATTTACATCAAGCTCACTGTTGGATCAGTTTTAATATTTATATTTATATATATTAATTTATTATTTTAATATTAATATTAAATCTAATATTGCTAGGATACATTGGAATTATTCACCAAATGTTTTCCTCGAATTTCATTACTACTGCAATATATATATATATATATATATATATATATATATATATATATGTGTGTGTGTGTGTGTGTGTGTGTGTGTGTGTGTGGAGAGAGAGAGAGTGAAGGAAATGTCTAAAAAAGTTATGACGTGTTTTCATTCATTAAAGCATAAAGGACGAAACGCATCACAAGACAACTTTAGCACCTTTGTCATACATTTTCATATTGTTTATGATATATGAAAATACATGTCATTTTTTCATATATATATATATATATATATATATATATATATATATATATATATATATATACATACATATATTGTGCATTTTGGTAGCAATCTATTTTTATGCATGTTTTATAGAAAATGACAGACAAGATATTATGGTTAATTTTTTTATTCTTTCAATATATCCACTCAGTGTCAAATTCTCCAAGCCGTCTTTCTTTATTAATTTCAATTGTCATTTTTTATTCAATTTTACAGAAAAGCTATATTATTTTTAATAGTGTGTCCGTTACGTTTCGTTTTTTAATGGCACAATATTTTTACGACCGAGTGTAAGTAATTCTTTTTGTGATATTTGGACATACGTCAAATATAATATATATGGAAGATAAGAGCTGACAAAAACGATACAGACATCATTACTGACAAAAGATACGAGGTTCCTTTGTACCATTTATATGAGTGTGGATTTAGATTCAGTTAAGAACTGTGGTGCATTCATAGAATGAAGTTTGGCTTAAATTGCTCTGATAATAAATACTACTTGAGATTCATGCTCAAGTAAAATTCGACAATTTTTACATTTGACACTTGAATGATCACAATTTATTCTGAGTTCTTTGCGTTGGTAAATCTACATACTCTGAAATTCCACGAACTATGGAAATTTTCAAACTCATGGCCCAATTCAACCGCTGCCTGTCATGCGTATGAAAGCACGGGACAGCCGTTTCGTCCTATATTTGGGACTCATCAGCAGTGCGCATCCACTACCAGGAATTGAAATCCAGACGGTTACGTTATTAAGCAGATGTCACATCAACTGTACCACGGGCCCCGGTGACGAAGAGGTGACTAATTAAATTTGATATAGTACCACTCATTCACATATTCCTAGGAGAAACTCATCCAAGTTCCTTTAACTGTAGGACTGTGCCACTCAGAGTCACGGCTACTCAAACCAAGTCGCTCACTCCTGAGCTTTATAACCTGGTTCAGCAAAGATATAAACTGAAATTGTAGGAGGATTTTGAAATAATTAGGTAATTCATCAAGTTTTTTAGACCTCAACAGTATGCAGAAAGCACTGAACGGCCGTTTCGTTCTATTTTTGGAACTCATCAGCAGTGCGTATCCACTACCAGGAATTGAAACCCAGACATTTTGGAAATTTTCATGGGTATGATGATGAACTGCATCCGGCAGCACGGGAGTTTTAGAAGACGTGAAATAACGTGTTAATTGCTCTTCCCAGGACTATGTCACAGGGAAGTGACGATTTGGCAAATAAAGTTTTCAAATTGAAGCAATACTCCAGTTTTGCTCGAAGATTGTAGAGATGTAAAATAAACGCTTTCGAAAACAATCAAGGCTGAGAAGTAAAATTTTGTCAACTACAGCTAGACATTTAATCAAAACTCCAGTTTTGTTGGTTGGTTTCTTGTTTTGTTTCGTGGCATATCAACCTCGGCGGGTCATTCATTGGCAACTTTTTTTTTATTTATTGCTGGTAATACCTTTTCCTTTCAACAATTTATTGTTGTTTTTATATAAGTTTTTGTGTCTAGTAATACTTTTTCTTTTCGAGTATCAAGATTCATTGGGGTCTGTTTTTAACCATAACCTACCTTGTTATTTAACCAATAACTGGAGGGAAGGGACGGATTAATACCTTTCCCTAAGGTACCAGTGCTTAACTGAATACAGGGTATTCAACTGGAATTCGAACTCGGCTCACCGATTTCTCTTTCTGAGCCAATATCGAGCGAGAACCGGTGTATTCAACGTGATATGGCCGTAAGCCACTCCTGTTTTAGTCTAAGTTTCAAGAGATAAAAATAAACACTTTCCATTTCTATCAATGCTTGGAAGTGAATATTTGGCAACTCCAGCCTAGACATTGCAGCAATAATGTAATTTTTTTATAAGCTTCTAGAGATAAAACATGTCAAAATGTGACTATATTTGATCGTTCAATTGACAAATGCCGTAACGGCTGTAGATAGGGAATTTTTTAGGTACACCTCTAATTCCGTTGTTGCCTATTTTGAATGATAGCAACTCTATTTTATCAGTGAGTTTGATTGGTTCTTTGCCTCGGTCTTGTAGTAGACAACACGTAGAACATTTTCCTTGCTTGAAGACTCCCTAATATCGATGCAATCACATTTTTTTATTTTCTAGTATTAATTTGGATCAACAAGATTTGGCAGACAATCATTTAAGAAAAAGAAAATTAATAACAAAACAAAACGTGCAACTAATCCTTTCGCCATTCAGTCCGTCTTCTTTATCTCTTGAGCCAGACCGAACAGGTCAAACGAAACTTCAGTTGAGATTCCTGGCACGTTCCTCTAAAATAGGAGGAGCTCTTTACAAAAAGAAGTTAGGAAAGAAAGTCGAAAAGAAATAATGCCCCTGTTCGTCTAATTCTCGTTGGTGAGAGAGAGTAGGACGTGATTGGTGCGAGATAATAACATAGGCGCCATGCCACTTATGGCGAACAGCAATTTCCCTCGGAGCAAACTTATAGATTTTGTATTGATCGAAAGGAAAAAAATTGGGAGAGAAAAATAACAAAGAAAATAATGGCAATAATAATAACAGTAGTAATGACGGTAAATATGATAAGGGCCTGGGGTTGATTAAGAGAAGAAGTAATAATAACAATAACGTCGTAGGTCACAAACCACAGACACACACACGCATGCACACGCGCACGCACATAGGCATACACTTATAAGCACACACGCACACACGCATACATACATATACACACAAACGTGATTTGAGATCACTCTTAATATTTGATAAGACATTCGAAACTCTCTAGAAAAAATACTGTCTTCATATTAGCTTACAATTTTCATTATGGCTTTCTTTTTTATTACTGGTAGAGTAATTGCTACCGGCTTGGACTGAAGAATGGAAAAGCCGAGTTCGAATTCCAGTTGTGTTTATTACATTCACTAAGGCATGGAAAAAGTGTGAATCTATATTTCCTCTCCCCAGCTAAACGGGTAAAATAGCAATCTGAGCCGTATGTCTCCCCACCAAAACCGGTAAAATAACTATCTGGACTGTATGTCTCCCCATTAAAATGGATAAAATAGCAGTGCAGACTGGGTCCTAAATCCTTGATTGGCAAGTATAAAGGAAGACTCTGAATTCAAACTCCCTGCTACTGTGCAGTTTCCTCCACTTTAGAAAGTAACTGCAGTAACCATTGCATAAAACTAACCAGTAAGCAATAGTCTGCTTTAATGTCACCATGAACCACAGTCGGGGTGGTGGATAGGTAAATGACAGCAGCGACACAAAATAAGCTTATTACATGTAATGAATAGATTCACACTCATGTCCTTACGAAAGTCATGAATCCATCTCCCACATAGAGACAAATACAAAAAGAAACATTTATTCAATTAAATATTTACATATATAAACATATGTCAAATATTGAAGCATCAAAAGAAACATGTTGGATATTGTTTTACTATAGAGATGCATTGAATAGTTTAATCGAAAATAAAAAATAGTCTTAGGATTTTGATATTCAAATTAATCATTGCAAACTAGCGAGATTAGTTTTGTTTTCTTCATTCTGCTTGTCAATATGGCGGTGTGAATGGCCCACATGGATGAAAAAAATAGAAACGGTGTAAGATTTGCAACGGGAATTAGAAAAACAGTAAAATGATGGTGACGGTTATAAGCAAACATGGAACTGTGAAAAATGTTATGTAGTCAACAAAATAGAAATATGTGGGAGAATGGAAACTCTACAGATCGCGACGCTCTTACTGTTGTTTGTAAAGGTACTAATGGTGGTTCTAGGGATTTAAGGAAACCTATAGTTAGTCTACATAACTTGTCAAAGAACATTCACATTCCTGAAATAGATAATAATATGAAAAAACCTTTTCTATATTACTTCGAAATTCTTCTTATTTTTCTTATTCATCTTCTTCTTCTTCTTCTTCTTCTTCTTCTTCTTCTTCTTCTTCTTCTTCTTCTTCTTCTTCTATGTGCCGTGTCCTTTCAGGTCGTTGGCGATCATGGCTTTCCACGTTTCCCTATCCCTCTTAGAACGCTTTCTTCTTTTACCCCACGCAACCATCGTTCTGTCATCCACTTGCTCAGGTCCTTCTTATATGTTATCTGCTACTTTCCCTGTTTCTTTTTTCTTCTATGTGGCCTGTTAGTATCAGGTTCTCCAAGCCCTCCTTCCTTATTGTATGTCTCAGGAAGTTTAGCTGTCTTTTGCTGATTCTCAGTATTAATTTACTTTTCGTTTCCACCCTTTCCAAAAACTCCTCATTGCTCTCATGATCGATCCATGATATCCGCAACATCTTTCACTAGAACCACATTTCAGTTGCTTCCAGTTTTTCTTTCATCTTTGATGATATTGTCCAGCATTCACTGCTATACTGAAGGACAGACATCACATAGCAATCCAGTATTCTTTTCTTTGTTTCTAGCAAAATTTAAAATTTCTAGCTTCTGGAACGCGTCCTTCGTCATGCCAATTCAACTTCGGATATCTATGTCGCACTTTCCATCTTCTGTTAGGAAACTTCATACTTATTTGAACTTCTGTACCTGCTTGGTTTTAGTATCCCCCCACCTATATTTATCATTTTGGGCTGCTCTTTTTCTGATTACCATGCGCAAATTATTATAATTAAGTTTTCTTCCTATTATTATATATTATTATATTATTTTATCATCATATTATGATTTCTGCTATGGTCGCATTACTAACCAAGTCTGCGGGAAGACATAAGCCAGCTCGTAGCGTGTTGTTATGGCTCCATTTCATGTTTTGTCTACCTCCCCTATCATCCCTAGCATTACATAGACAAAGTTTTCCTTAGTGTGTGGGCTGTACTTAGTAAGACATTTTTTGTATATCTCTTAAGCTGGGGTTTCCAGGGATTCTTTCAGTGTGTTGTTTTGTTCCATATTTTTATCATTCCAAGTGCACCTACTATCATTGGCACAACTCTTGTTTTCAATTTCCACATTTTTTTATTTCAATTTCCAGGTCTTTATATTTTGACAGTTTTTCAAATTCCTTGTTTGCTATGCTACAATCCGCTGGACAAGCCATATCAATTAATAGACAAGTTTTTTCTTTCTGGTTTTAACAATAATGTCCGGCCTATTTGCTTCAATTTTTCTGTCTGTGTAGATGGTGTAATTCCATAGAATGGTGACATCTTCTATTCCTGTAACCGGAGTTGGGTGATGTTCATATCAGTGTTTGTTTACAGATTTTCCATGGTGTTTGCACATAGTCCAGTGTAAATATTGCCCCACTCTATCATGACGATTTTCATATTCATTTGGGGCAAGTACAGAACATCCTGAGATTAGATGGGCTATTGTTACTTGGTATTTATCACAAAACCTGCATTTTGAATCCACATTATTATGTATAATAATTGCCTGAAAGTTCCTAGTGTAAAGACTTTGGTCTTGCGCTGAAAGTATAAAGCCTTCAGTTTCAGACTTTAATCCAAATGCTCGTAACCATAGATGAGTATTAATTTCGTCAATATTTGGTTTATTAACACGTTCTGGATATTAGCTATTCAGAAGTTTGTCTTGCCAGCGTTGTTTCATCTGTTCAAGAGCTTTATCCTTGACTTTCTTTTTCAAATGTTTTTTTTTTTTTCCTGGAATAATTGGTTGTTGGTTTCTGTTTTGCTTTTCTACAGAATCTACTAAGAGTAAAGCTTGTTCGTATTTACTGCCTTCTTTCATTATTGAATATTATTATTATTATTTATTCTATTTTATTATCATTATTTTCTTATATTCTTCTTAATATATACTTATATTTTTCTTTTTATTATTATTTTATTATTATTACTAATATAATTATTGTATTATATTTTATTATTATTTGTTAGTAAAATTTTTGTCCCATTTATTATATTATTGGATGTTATTTGTATTGCTTAATTCTAATAATATAGCGATATAATATGGTATCCCTATAGTTAATATTGTAATATAATATAATATAATATAATATAATATAATATAATATAATATAATATAATATATAATACATTAATACATGTTTTAATATTTCTATATATTACTTATTTTAATTAATTATGATATTATAACAATTTTAATACATAGATATTAAAGATTATGCATATTTTTTCATTGTAAGATTATGTTAACAACTTATATTAAGAAAATATTTATTTATTCATAGAATTTTTTCTTAGTAACTATATACATGTGTCGCTAGAATTTTAAACAGAAAAGTATTTCGTTTATCATCCTCACGCATACTTACTTTACC
Organism: Ascarosepion bandense; assembly: GCA_037127315.1. NCBI lineage: Eukaryota > Metazoa > Mollusca > Cephalopoda > Sepiida > Sepiidae > Ascarosepion > Ascarosepion bandense. Next base: position 222,969 of record JBBBDQ010028981.1, read on the forward strand.
GACTCATAAACACACACATTCATAAATTATTATCTCACATACATATTATATTGTAAAAAAGGAAATCGTTTATCCACTTGCTATTTGTATACATTATTTCGCTACAATTTGAAACGGAAACATATTTCGTTTTGTCATTCAAACATACTCTCATTAATTAAATTTTCCCCTATATTTACAAATATTCATCCATTCCTTAATTATGCTCAATCAGATATTGTTTCTTTGTGAATAGAAATAAAATAAAAAATATTTTTAAAAAATTGAATCATTCGTTTCTAAAAAAACTCTCACAAAAGCTTGTTAAATGAAACAGATATAAAATACTTTTTCCCTACCTGTTCTTTATTTATACTATTTATCTTGTCGGATTTGGATCCATTAATTCAACTCATATATATACAATAAATTACCTTATCAGATCTGACGAAACAAAATCTAAATAAGTATTATTTTATCTGTAACAATAAACAATATTATATAATGATATCCTTATAACAATATATAATCCTTTCTATTATAGTAAAGATCATTGTGTCTTTATTTGTATATATATATATATATATATATATATATATATATATATATATCTGTTGCATGGAGGGAAAGAGAATAGCCAGACAGCGCCGGCTCAGTTAATTCTCATTCGTACCAGTTAATAAACATTGCTACCAGTTATGAAAGGTCTTGCCACATGTTTGCCCTTTAAAAGTGACTTATTATATAATCTTTTGCAATAACTATATTGTCGAGCATAATATATATATATATATATATATATATATATATATATATCAGCTCAGGGATTGTATTATTTTTTATTTTTGTTCTCATGTTTTAATGTAAGGTACTTTATAAATTTGGGTAAATCAATGCATATGTTGCTATTATTTTAGAGGAAATATCTATATAGACATTTTGCCGTTATTTTTTGATGGCATGGGCCTATTGGTATATACATACGTATATATATATATATATATATATATATATATATATATATATATATATATATATATCAGGGTTTCTCGAGGTTTTTAGTGGTTATGTTAAAATATTAAGGTCAAGTGCTTATTTAAAGAGATCTATTATGAGGTTGCCATGAAGTGATAGTTAAACAAAATACAAAGTAATATTGGTTTTTGTTGTATTTGTAAAACGGAATTCATGCTTGGTCAATTTTGCCAATAAACGGGAATGATGTATGTGCATTTGTCACTTGTAATGGGGTGCGATATTGTTGTGGCGCAGAAGATGTGAATGCATTGTTTCTGCAACGTTGGAGAGGTTGACACCTTGCAGAAAACGTGAAATTGTTATGGCATATGATAAGGTAGATGCTACCAAAAAGACATGATTTAAATGGAATATAATTAAGTGTTTCTGGGAAATAAATGATCGCAACAAGCAATATTTTCCATTAATTTTTACGGCACTCTGTGTGTCAATTAAAATTTCTGTTCGAATATCAAGGTGTCAAGATTTGATCTACCAGTGACTCGATTTCCGTTGAGTTTCAGTCAAGCGTCTTGAAGAAATGTATAAAGGTGCGCAAAAGACAAACCGAAATTATATTTGTGGTTGGTTATTAACGAACCCTGTATATTGATTCAAAAAACTTTTGTGTACATCAACGTTTCGAAAAAAATCTCCAACTTACTCTATTTTGGTTGAATTCGCTTTTGGCGTTTCCGAGGAGGAAAGTTCATAAATTCTAAGCTTCGGTGATTTCTGCCGTACCATCTAAATCGATTCGAAATATTTTTGCCTACATCAAATGTTTGTGTCATGACAGACAAATGGCTCAATTTTGGTTGAAATCGGACCAAGGGTTATGCAGGAGTAGGGTTCATTTGAATAAAGGCACACAAACACAGACAGACATTCATTTTTATATATAATTGTAACACCCTATGCCCGGGAATGGCTCGTTGTGTCACTTGTCCTCGCCGACGGTCGTGACGGCACCAGTTGTAACACTGCCATCCAGCTGGCCGGTTTTTCGTTTGCTGTTGCTGGTCATGATGATCTCGTCACAAAAGCTGGTTTTCAAGACGTCTATTGCATCAACATGCCACTGCCTACGTTGTGAATTGATCTCAAAAAGCCGCGCTGTGCTATTTTAGTAGTCGTCTCTCCACCAGACCAAACCGGACACTGGTGTACACTTGTGGTTAAAAATAAACACGGCACCAAGAAAAAAATATTAATTAAATGAATAATGTCAAACACGCCTGGAGAGTTACGAAGAATGTCTTTATATAAAAAAATAAAAAAAAACAATTATTAGTCACAGGAGCAGATATTGCAGTTGCCACAATGACAATACAGTTGTCGGAATGCCAGTTTACAACGGAGAGAGAGAGTTTGTTTAAAAATATCTGAGCTTCCAATCCTTAAATAAAAATATCTTTTCTAAGTTTCGTTAAATTAAACAGAGCTCTTCAAATTTTCAGTAAAGTCATTTCACGTATTCATTAAATTTTCCTTAAAGTCTTTTCACATATTCTCTATAATCAGAGCTGTCAATTCTTTATGCAACTTCTAAAATAACAAAGTCATTTCGGGTTCTTATCGGAGTTTAACGGTGTTTACCGAAGTAGAGTGAGCGAGAAATCATAAATTTCGATTCTCCCGTGATTTAAAAGTAACAACGTTATTTCAGGATTCCTATCGAAGGCGCATTATTCAAAATTAACTCTTTAAGTTAATCAGCGGCAAGCTTCAGTCGACATTACCACCTTAGCCATAAGTTCTGTGGTAGGCGACCGGTAGTGGGTCATGCCCCCCCCCCCCCCAGTTGGGAACCTTTTTCCATGGTCGTTACATTTCGACTCACCAACAACTAAAGTGAAAAAAACCCAATAAGACCGTTTTTCACCCACACGATTTGCGGGGAGGGGTCCGTGGCTCGACGAATGAAATATCAACATCTCACTTCCTTTCGATTACATCATATTTAGATTTTTCAGTTCCCACAAATTTTCTGTTCTCAGGGAATATCTGTTGAGGGATCTAACCTTACTTGACCATATCAAGTAAATTCTGACATTTTATTATGACTGCAACCATTTTGTGAAATTTCCACCTAGCGAAAAAATAATGCGTATCGTATATGAAAAAGAAAAAAACTATAATGAAAAAGAAAAAAAAATATTTCTCTCTTTCCCTAAAATTATCAGCTAATTTATCTATTCCCCGGATATTACAAGTACATGATAGCATTAAAATAGCTAATTTTTCTATTCCCCGGATTGTACAAGTACGTGATTGTTCTAAAATAGTTTTTTTACATAAGCTCACATCGCGAATTACAATAGAGCACAATTAATAATACTACTAATATTAATTTCTCTCTCCCCGTTGCATTAAACCAAACAAAAGAAAATATACCCGCGGGAGAGAGTGTCACGTATAGATTGTTATTTTTCTATAAATAAATAAGCAAAATCTACTTTACTTTGGGGATTATTTTCTTTGCTTTGTTTGCTGTCATCTTATGTAAGATATTACCAGGATTTTTACGTCTATCATCAATCAAGAAAGATAATATGTGTATTTTTCATATATAAATTTTCACTGTCGTTGTTCTTTTTGTTCTTGCATATTTGCCACAATTTCGTTGTGAAGAAATCTCTTTGATCACAAAGAATATCCTAGCTGTACCATTTTACCATGATTTGCTACTAGCAATATAGCCCGGCGTTGCTCGGGTGTAATGAAAGCTTTAAAACTAATCTATGGTCCTGGAGCTCAGACTCTTTGGACGTTCGCACGAAAGATTAAAAAGCAATAGTTGTTTCCAGTCAAAGCGAAACCGTAGATTGAAAGAAAAATGAATGGATGTAAGTTAAATGTTGATTTCCGATATCAATGTCAAATAAGTTTCCGTCGCAAACTGAATTTTAAAGGAAAAATAAGTCCTCTGAGTAAATGGTATCATGGCTGAGACTAAGAACTACAATTATACCTACTTAGAGCAATACCCAAAGCAAAAACCAAAATAAAAGGGCTGAAAACCTGATTTTGATCAGACACGATAGAATATCAGGGCAACGATTTCCAATATCGGCGTCAAATAAGTCATCCAAAAATAAACTAACCTAAGTAATATTGATGTGTGAATATCAGTTTCTGATCAGATTAGATAGAATATCGGGGTTATCGATTTCCGATATCGGGGAAAATAAGTTGTCTGAGAAGATCTAATAATGTTTGAGACTAAAAACTATAACTCTACCAAGTTAGAGCAAATTCTGCAGCAAGAACCATGATAAAAAGGCTGAAATCCTGATCTTGATCACACCTGATCGGATATCGGGGTACCGAATATTGATATTGGGTAAAAACTGAAAAAAGATAAGTAACCCATGACCTGACCGGAAGTATAAAGAATATTTGTATGAAGTTTGGTGATAATCGGATAAAGATTGTGAATTCATATAAAGTACATACAGACAGACAGATAGACAGACAGACAGATAGACATACAATCATCTTCCCTTTAATATATATAGATAAGCGTAAAAAACAAACTCTCTATATATGAAACATTTAAATTACATACGTGATACTTGCTTGGGCGATCATGTTTTGAAAGACACATAACTGACTAGATACTAGATTTTCCCGCTGTAGGTTGCCATTACTTTCTGCGGTAGACTGTTTACCAACGAAGGCTATAGAACACAATATCTTTTGTTATTTAAATCATAGATAGAGCGAGAAGTGGAGGATTCATAACTTTCCAAGCTTATTTACGCTTATGTGAATGTGAATTCAAGTGGAATCCGAACTCGGCTCTCCAATTTCTCATTCCGAGCCGATATCAACTGCACCATAACGCACCTCAATATATATGTAGTGATTTAAAAAATAGTAACAATTCGACAAAGTGTTACGAAAGATGTGTCAGCAAGATCTGAAGACATTGGAATAGAAATATCTGCTCCTTACTGAAAACCGTTATGGTTTGCTGTGAAATATCCGTTCTCCTATATGAGACTGAATGCTGGAAAATTTCCTCATAGATAAAGAGAAAACCTGAGACAACAAAAGCGTATTTCTACATAAGATGCTGAGAATTTTATGAACAAAGTACACTACTGGCCATAATTATTAGGCCACTCTATTTTTTTAAAAACAAGATGTATTTCATACTATTTTTAGTATTCATTGCCAAAATATGAGATGAAAATAGAATATGTTAAAAAAGAACTATTCTATTTCCATCTCATATTTTGGCAATGAATACTAAAAATATTATGAAATACATCTTGTTTTTAAAAAAATAGGAGAACGGATATTTCACAGCAAACCATAACAGTTTTCAGTAAGGGGCAGATATTTCTATTCCAATGTGTCTTCAGATCTTGCTGACACATTTTTCGTAACACCAGAACAGTTCATTTGATGCACATGTTCTGGTGTCCAGTTTTTGTGCTCCCTTCCCCATGCTAGTCTCTTCTTATTGGCTGGCTGAAGCAAAGGCTTCCTGGCTGCCTTGTAAAAATTTACGAAGTAATAATAACAAAAGAACCATTCTATTTTCATTTAAAATTATCCACTTGACAATAAATACTAAAATAGTATGAAATAGATAATTATTTTTTAAAAACTGGGGTTGTCAAATAATTATGGTCGGTAGTGTATGTCACAAGAACAAACTTAAAGTCAATAAGAACAAAGAAAACATATTTAGAACAGAAAAGAGAGATTTGAATTTTCTGAGACATAATTAAGAAAGAGGGCCTAGAGAATTTAATATTAACTGGGTATATTGTATGAGGGCCAGTGCAAAACAACTTGTAATCTTCTTAATGGGAAAGGGTGGAAAAGTGAGTAACATTGCTGAAGAGCTATAACATAGGGAAATTATTTTCTTGCTCAAATCTATCTTTCATGTATAATAAGTCTACTTTTCGACTATTCTTAGAATATTGATGCGACCAGTCTGGTGTTACTGCTATATATTTAGAGATCTTTGATAAAATCCAAAGAATAATCTGGAATATCATTGGTCTTGACCTGGCATCTCGGTTTCATTGACTTTCACACCACAGTAACGTAGCTTGCTTTTTTCCATCAATACTTTCATGGTAATTGTTCTCATGAACTTTTCTCTGTGGTATTTACACTTTATGAATTTTAACCTAGAACTCTTTTGGAAGTCAGTTTCTTGTTGCGAGTGGATATCGACTCGGAATAAGAAATATGTTGTGGGCCCAGAATAGTTCCGGAAGAAAACTCGAACTCAGGAATTAGTGAAACATATATATTAAACTGAAAACAAATACAAGAGTTTCACACGACAGTCTAATTGCCAAGTATTAAACTGGAGTGACTCAACCCAACTTAACTCCACTACTAGAGTCTTATTTTTTCGGTATTCATAATAATAGGAAGAATTCATTATCGCCCAAAAAGAGTAAGTCCCATTACAAAATCGGAAAACCGAGTTCAAAGTCCAGTTGAATTCGTTACATTCACTTACGCGCAAATACCCCTGGAAAGGTGTTAATCCATCTCCACTTTCTCTAGCTATGGGTCAAATTGCAGAACAGTTAGAGTTCTATAGCCTTGGATGGCAACCAATCTACTTTACAGAAAGTAATGGTAATCTACTGAGGGAAAATATTCTGCCTAATCAGTCATGTCTCAAATAAGACATGATCGTTCAAGCGTGCTACTTAACTGACTGACTTACTGTCCTGACTGGCGGCAAAGTCTCAGTTGAAATGGTTAGACTTAACGTTAAATTCTTTGCTTAATTTTTATTTCGAACTTCTCGCTTGTGGAACTCTCTTCTGACCTCTTCTTTTCTAGTCTAGTTTGATTTTCTGTTTTTTTTATTTCTGTCTCTTTATTGCACATTTTCCTTTATAATATTTTCTTTTCTTATATTATTTTACACTCAGTAACCTTCAGCGTCTTAGGGTCATTACTGCTTTGTTTGGGGCAAAAAAAAAAAATGAAGAAAAGCTGATCAGATCTGATGGAATAATGGTACAAAACTTTCTTGAATAACACTATATAAATATATTTTAATTTTAAATAATTTTTACAAATTTTGTAAATATGTACAATAATGATCTCTACTTAATAGCGATAACTGAGTTTTAAATCATTTTAATTTTTTTTAATTGTTTAAAGCTTTTAATTTAGCTTTACTTGAAGATTAAAGGAGATTAAGATTAAGTTTCGATTTCCATTAAGACAAATATTCTGATATATTTCATAAATTATAGTGTTTGGAATTGATGTTTGTTTTGCTAAAATAGCTGATTAGTGCCCTTTTTGTTCATCTTTCATCTCAATGTAATTCTGTTTATTAAAAAAATATTTAAAAAATAAAATAAAATTTTCTTAAGTTTTATTTAAAATATATTGTCTGGTTTAAAAAATAATTAAGTTGATTTGAAATAAAAATTACTTACGTTAAATTTAAAATATCACAGAAATTATTTTTAAGCAAATAGTAGCAGTGTTTTTAACTTTATGTTTACATGTTTGACGAGTAGTTGGCAGAATGATTATTTTTCTACGGAGATTTTATCTATAAAACATAATTTAAAAATATGACGTGAGCGCCTTTTATATATAATATTTAAGTACTGAGTAATCTTAAAAATCTTGGGAAATATTCTTATTTTAGGAATGTTGAGTTCACATTTATAGTCATTGCTGATAATGTCGTGTATGGTCGACCATTCTTTAAAAAATGAGCACGTCATATAATACTATATATATATATATATATGAATATATTTTAAAAATCTTGATGATTTGTATTAAAAATTTCAAATTTTGTTTAGAAAATATAGTTTTCAGTTAATAATGATATAACCTAACATGTATACAGAATTTTAAAAAGATTTATATATACATATTTATAATAAATTATTGTTATTAAAATAAAAAGAATGAAAACATTCTTGTAAAAATACTTTCTTCATCGATTTTCTCTTAAAACATTACTTTCCTTAATAAATCTTATTTAGAAAAGTAATTAAATGCTTTTTCTAATCAAATAATAACATAGTTTTAGTGCATGTTTTAATTTATGATTCGGAGCAAATTTTCGGGAAATGAGCAGTTGTTTGGAAAAAAATATGATTACATTCTCCAATGAGTCCTGCATTTGACTAATAAAAAAAATAAAAATTTTATTTCTCAAAATTTCATGAAAGTAAGTGGGTGGTAACATAATGTAAATAATATTTTTACCAAGATTTTCTAAAAAAAAAAAAAGAAATATTTCTAAAATAACTTGATTCATTTGTGAATAAATCCTGAAAGTTTCATTAAAATCCGACTAATACACCAGTCAACACGATTTTTGGTTGAAGAAACAAAACACATTTTTTAGTTAACTTAATAGAGCTGATTCCAAAGAAAATTATAGATTTTCATGGTTAGCTACCGTTTTTGCTCTACTGAAACTGTTCATTTTTAGAAGAAAAAGTTCAATTTACGGTGACAAGTTTTGTTTTTATTCTGCTCGGTGTCTAGCTACTTCATCACTAAGATATATTAGCATTTAATCTATTCATTTACTACTATATATTCGATGACTGGCCATATTGATTTAGTATTCTGATATTCCATTTCCCTGAAATCATTTTTGTTTTGAAAAAAAAAAGTTCACCCACGTTCATTTGTATCTGCTGAACTCATTTTCTATTCGTATGCAGACGTCTGCTGTTAGTACAGAATCTTGATTTTTCTTCCCAAATATGTCATTGCTGCAGAGCAGCTTTAAGAGATAATCGTGCCAAATTTTATCAAACGTTTTTAAGTAATCGATAAAGCACGGGTAAACATCCTTTCGTTTTTTATTGCTCTTTCTGGTAACATTATGAACACAAATGTTGTGGGGTCTCCCCTTTTTCCATGATAATGGACTCGACTTGAGAATACATATTCTGCTCGGTGTCTAGCTACTTCATCACTAAGATATATTAGCATTTAATCTATTCATTCACTGCTATATATTTTATGACTGGCCATATTGATTTAGTATTTTGATATTCCATTTCCCTAAAATCATTTTATGTTTGATTTGAAAAGAAACGTTCATCCACGTTCGTTTGTAAATATAGATTCACTTAAAGTATATACCATGAACAATAAAATCACAGTACTGGTTAGCTCTTCTAAGTCTAGAGGCAGTCAAAACGCAGCGTAACTATACCGTTCGGACTTACACTTCTATTTTGATGATTACTAACACTTTACTTTGTTTATATGTTCTTGTTATTCTAATACATTGGTTAAACTTACCTTCTTGTTTATGTGTTTTTTCCTGGCCCAAACAGGCCATAACAACTTGGCGACGAAGATTTTGTCACAAAAGTTATGCATTAAAAAAATCTGTTTGTTTAGTCTTTCAAAATATTTGTGAAATGTGCTAGACCGAGAACTTTTCAGCATCACACACACACACACACTCAGAGGTAAACACACACACCCAGAGTTACACACATACATATATATAAAGTCCACCAAAAATGTATACACACTTTAGAAAAAAAACAAAACCTTTATACATATTGTAATACTAAATTTACTCAGACACCAAGAGATTAATACAAGTTTCCCTGTTAAACTGCATCCAGCAGCAAGGCCTCTGATTGAGAGGTTGTGAAGAACATGGAACCACCTATTAGTTGTTGTTGTTCTCAGGTCCACCCTGATCTGGAGTGGTAGCACGTGTTAGGGTCCCAGCTATGAGCAAATAGTTAACTCCCAAACTGGGGACAAAACACTATGAAAGCATAAAAATACTTTTATAGAAAATATACATTTTTGAAGGAAAACTTTTACCAACAATGATTTTGAAGGACAAAAATTATTACCATAACACATTCTTGAAGGAAAAACATTGTTACCATTATACATTTTTGAAGGAAAATTCTGATCAGCAATACATTTTTTAATACAAAACGAGAAGACATCTTCAGTTTTCGAAAATAAAATAAATAATTAAAAAAAATTTCATCAAAATTTGACTAAATCAAACTTCTCACTATAACCGAACATAAAAAAATTACCTTAAACCCCCCACATCATTGGCATTAAATAACCCACAGAAGCTGATATGCTGTTAAACAAAATTTAAACTCAAGCAAGTTTCCCTTGCAGTCTACAATCACAAGAGTTGCTCAAAAAGGTGACATTCAGCTTCTAGACATTTATTAGCACGACGAATTGCTTCTTTGGCAACGTTGGCGTAAGTGTCCTGTGAGATTGCTGCACATGCATTTTCAATTTCTTGTCCAAGGGATGCCGATGTAATGCCATACTTCAAAAAGATATCGTACGACAGTAAACAGTGTTATCGCAATATGATAAAAATTCGAATGACAAGTTTTCATTTCTGAAGTGTGTATAAATTTTTCTGTGTACTCTCTATTTATATATTGTAGTATTAATGTACAAAACTGGTTTATGCGAAGATGGGTCCCTTTGTGCTCGAAGGGAAAATTAAAAACAATTAGAGAGAAACCCCACAAAAATGGCGTATCAGCTACACAAAAAACATGATTCAATTGTTTTTTTTTTAATCTAATTAATTCAATAATTGTTTTCTCTTACTTCAAAAGACACGCTTTTGTCACTCAATAAAAACAAGACAAAACACATTGAAATACTCACTTGAACGGTTGTGATTTGTATTCATTGAAAGTTGATATTCAATAAGCTTTTATTCGTCTGGCACAAGGCAACTCGTGTCAACAATTCTTGGAGGCACATGTTAGGACAATATTTTCAGTATAAATGAATCCTTTCCACCTTGTTATTTATTACTACTATTTTGTCATTTTTCATCATATTTTGATTTCTGCTATGGTCGCACTACCTACCAAGTCTGCGGGAAAGCCTAAGGCAGGTCGTGGTGTGTTGTTATGGCTCCATTTCATGTTTTTTTTATCTTCCCTATCATCTCTAGCATTACATAAACAAAGTTCTCCTTAGTGTGTGGGCTGTACTTAATAAGACAATTTTTTTTGTATATCTCTTAAGCTGGGGTTTTCAGGGATTCTTTCGATGTGTTCTTTTGTTCAATTTTTATCATTCCAAGTGCACCTACTATCACTGGCATGACTCCTGTTTTCAATTTCCACATTTTTTCTATTTCAATTTCCAGGTTTTTATATTTTGACAGTTTTCGAATTCCTTGTTTGCTATGTTACAATCCGCTGGACAAGCCATATCAATTAATAGGCAAGTTTTTTTCTGTTTGTTTTTTAACAATAATGTCCGGCCTATTTGCTTCAATTTTTCTGTCTGTGTAGATGGTGTAATCCCACAGAATGGTGATATCATGTATTTCTTTAACCGGTACTGGATGATATTCATACCAGTGTTTGTTTACATATTTTCCAAAGTGTTTGCACATTGTTCAATGTAAATATTGCCTCACTCTATCGTGACGATTTTTATATTCATTTGGGGCAAGTACAGAACATCCTAAGATTAGATGGTCTATTGTTTCTTGGTATTTATCATAGAACCTGTATTTTGGATCCATATTATTATATATAATATTTGCCTGAAAGTTCCTAGTGAAAAGACTTGGGCTGGAAGAATAAGCCTTCAGACTTAGACGTTAATCCAGATGCACGTAACCATCGATGAGTATTAACTTTATCAACATTGGATTTATTGGCACGTTCTGGATATTGGCCATGCAGAGGTTTGTCTTGCCAGTGCTGTTTCATCTGTTCAAGAGCTTTATCTTTAGCTTTCATTTTCATATGTTTACCGCAATAGTTGCTTCTTGGCTTCTGTTTTGCTTTTATAAAGAATATACTAACTGTAAATCTTGTTT